>JASAND010016348.1:0-28510 GCA_030248195.1 Trissonchulus latispiculum | reverse complement strand
CTGATGTTTTGTTATTGGTTGGTGAATTTAGAAAATCGTCGTGACTTTGCTAGTTCTTAGAATTGACTTGTACTTTGACAGTTGATGGATACTTTGTTCCAATTTTTCGAGTTTTTATGTTTCCTGAACTAATCTGAAACAAGCCTGACAGTGTGAGTCCAAAGCTTCGTCAGCGAAAGGCTTGAAAGAGAACCGCCCTAACTTTTTACACTTTCTGATAGAAAGAGCTTTCGACTTTTCGACAAGGCGTCATTAGAAAGGGGAGATGCGGTAACACGTGAGGGGCAGGAGCTAGCTGAAGTATAAAAGTCTGTGTTTTGAGTCACTGTTGCTGGTGAGCTGTGTGCTGTTGCTGGTTGCTCGTTGCCTTGCCTTTGTCTTTACCTGTGGTCTGAACTTTGGAACTTGTCTGAACACTATTCTGTATGTCATAACCTGCCCTCTGCTTCATAGTAAAAGCCTAGTGTGTTCACTGATACCTAAGACTTGAACAACGATCCACACCTATAACCGTCATAAGGCCTACACGGACCAGATTTTCACGCTTCCACAAACAGAACTTTCGAAGGACCTCAAGGCCTCGTGACATTTGGTAGCAGAGCGTGGTTGGCTCTGTCTACTTCTAGATTCGAGGAAACTGCCAGTCAATCAGCCAGCCACCGCTAGGCGAAGAATCCGAAGAATCGAAGATCCATCAGCAATGAAAATCATCATAGCCTCCTATCAGCTCCTGGTAATCACCCTTTTTTTTTTTTTTTTTTTTCAGAAAATCGGAAATCCGAGATGTCCAAAGAACAGTCCAACCCTACCAGAAATCCGATGATCCGTCCCACGATCAATCAGAATCCGAGGGAAGACTCAGCCGAAGAAGAAGGCTCAGGCGACTCCGAAGACGACGAAGATGATTTGCCCGATGCCAGTCACTAGACCGTATCAGATGCTTTTATCAGAACTGACAAACCTAGACTCTGAAGCTGAAACAATTGACTCTCAGATGGCCAGTTTGGTTTGTATGTGCATGCTCTTGACTTAGACTTTGATTACTGTAATATTGTAAAGTAATTTTGTAAGCTCCAGGTGCAACCTTGGACAAAGAGTATTAACTCCCGGTCACAACCTGGGCTAGAGTGTTGTAGGACTGAATCCTGATACGCTCAGGCCAGTCCAGGGTCTTGCTGATTCCTGATACGCTCAGGCCAGCCAAAAGAGTAGCTGATTCCTGATACGCTCAGGCCAGCAAAGAGTAGACTGATTCCTGAGGCGCTCAGGCCAGTCCAGAGTTTTCTTAGTTTCCCCTAGCCCTGTGTTGCTCCAGGTTCTTCCCTGGCCAGTCCTAGTGTTTGTTCTCCCGGTTTTCAACCAGGGCCAGTTCGAGTGCTGTTGAGTTATATGTACTACTTTTCCCGGTTCAGCCGGGGCTAGTAGCAGTAGTTTTTGCGTCACCCCCTCCTCTTGTTGTTATTGTAGTGTATTGTTGTATCATGTACTGTTCGGATCGAGAGGGAGGGAAGAGGGAAACAAAAACCTGAACGCATGATTTTGTTCAAAGAGGAAAGGCCATGAAAGGTTCGGCGAGCAAGAAAAAGTTGACCAGTTTTGACAGATAAACCAGAGCTCTAAGTTTATCAAGGCTGTGAGTTTTCGAATTTAATTCAACGGACAGAGTTTTAACTGAAAAACGGAATTAATTTTTGTGACCGTTGGACGTAACCGCTAAGCATACAGACTGACTAATCCACGATTTTGAAAGCATAGACTGAGGCAGATTAGCATTTAGCGCTACATGTTTTGCATTTGAGCTGATTTGAATTTGAAAAACTAGTTGAGATGTTATACATACAGTTCCTGAAAATGTGCACAGCTAGCAGTCATAAATGCTAGAATTTTGTGGCGGCATCAGAGGCTTCATGAGTAAGCTGACCAGACAGAAAGGGTCAATAGATTTGAATTTTGTCAACGTTTTGATTAGCAGTTTTGTAACCTGACTGAAGCGAATTTAGAAGAATTTTTGCTTGAATGTTCCGTTTAATTTCGATACCTACTGTGCAGTTTTTCTAAGAAGTTATGAGTCTGCAATCTTTTGTAGCACCTTTACATTTTGAGCTAATCTGCGGCATTAGCAGATCAAGATGTTAGCAGCGATTACGTTTACAGGTCCGAGCTAGATAAGCTTGAGTTAATTCAGTTTTGAGTTACGGCGCGAAACCGATGCATTGCTGCGCAGTCTCGAGTTTGAAGTTTCTGAGATTTCACTGACGTACCTTAGATTGACGTGCACCACTTTCATGAGCAAGAGTAGTTTGAGCTACATGCGCCTAGACAGTTTCCTGTAGATTTGCCTTCCGATTAAGGCCTGATGTAGTTTTGCCTTCTGATTAAGGCCGGTATTTGTCCTACGCTGCGGGTGTAGTGACCTGAGATTAGGGACCTGCGGGTGTCCCCAGTGTTCTAAGATTATTTGTTCCAGTGTATCGAGTTTGAATTTTAGTTTTCGATAGGGCTTTATGAAAGTAGCGCACACCGGAAATAGTACTGTAGAGTAGTGTTTTAGAACGGCCGGGTGGAACCGGCCGGCGGCCGGCCGCCGGCCGCCGAAAAAACTCACCGGCCGGCCGCCGGCCAACGGCCGGCCGGCCGTTGGCCGTTCTTGGCCGGCGGCCACCGGCCGGCCGGCCGCCGGCTGGCCGGCGGCTAGCAACACACATTTTTGAGTGTCTGAGCCAGAAAATTGCTAAATATTTAAATTATGCATTACAAAGACAATGAAAACAATTTTTACCTTATCTACTTGGATAAAGTTCCCCTTCAGTCTTGAATTTGTTTTGTAAATATTCGTCGCTCTGTTCAAATTGCAGTGTTAACTACAAATATTTGTGATAGGCCGGCGGCCAGCCGCCGGCCAACGGCCAGCCGGCGGCTGAACGGCCGAACGGCCAACGGCCGGCCGCCGGCCCGACGGCCAGACGCTCAGCCGGGCCGGCCGCCGGCCGAAAAGCCGCCGGCCGGCCGGCGGCCGGCCGGCGGCTGCCCGGCCGTTCTAAAACACTACTGTAGAGAGGTCGTCAGTTTCCCAAACTGCTAGCATGAATTTTGAATGTCGAATTTTGAATTTGAATGTCACTTAAATTTTTCGCAAAATAAGTTGAGTTGAGTGAAACTGTAACGAAATAGATGAATCTAGCAACTGAATTTTCGGGATCGTTGACGTTTACGAAATTGTAGCGATGAACAGGAAGTACAAGTTTTACAGTCAGAGCTGCAGTCTGCAGAATAGTCTAATTGAGTGAGAGCATTTTAGTAATTAATGTTGATTAAGGCTGAATAATTCAGAAATGGTAGCTTACAGAACTAAAATTTGATAGTTGGAGCCGCAAGTAGATTAAATTACAAGATTAATCCAGTCGAAAATAATATTAGAAAAGTTTGAGTAATTAAGTGATTAATTATAGCAAGTCTGAATACAGTGGAAATTTGAAATTTTTATCAAAAAGGTGAATTCAGAAAATAGGTGGTAAAGCGCGCCTACTACTTATTTGATGAATCTAGAGATTACCGAAAATTTTAATTGTATTCTAACTGTATTCTTACTTGATGTAATTGCGAAAACTGAATTGGAGTGAGCGAACTCGAATCTAATTCAAAAATATTAATTGCAAGCTAAGAAGACTTTAAAAACTCAGCAAAGCGTTTGCAGGGCAATTATTGTTTAGTGTGAAGTAATAAAGGTTAGCGCTCGGATTATGGTAGCTTTGACTGAAAGTAACTAAGTTCAAATCGATAATTTTTGAATGACTAGTTTAAATATTGAGCTTTGAGGTTTAGAAATTGAAGTTCTAAAGTGCTTCTGTTCAAAGATTCTAATACGAAAACCTGAATTTTAAGTGCTCTAAATCGAGAGGTTAATTGCTGAACAGAGATTCGAAAATATCTGGCTAACATGGAATTTTGATAAATTTATGACAATTAACCTTCGGTCGTTTTTAGGTCAGCGACAGGTTAGCTAAAATTTTATGAAAGAATAATAGTCTTCTTTTTGAATACAGAAAAATTTGAAGTTCACATCACCTCAGACAATTAAAGTATATCAACAGAATTAGGTTAGTATTAACCAGTCCAGCTGAGAGATATTTTGCGCAGTGCGTTAATTTTCCAGCAGAAAGAGAATTTGCAGTAAGATCCCTGACAAGGATTTCCAGGTACTATCCTTGGCCGACTATCCTTGTCAGATGGTCTTACGGTAGCAAGAATATAGATATGAATAGTAAAACAATAATTTGAAAAGTTTGAATTGTGTATACGTGATTGTACCGTGTTTCTAATTAACGGAGGTGTTTCTCTGTACGGTTTATTTTTGTATTGATTTATACTATTACTCACAATTTGGTTGTAATTTTTATGGGGAACCTGAATTCTAAAATTGGGAATAAAGTAATTTTTCAGTTTTGTTTTTGCTTGGAGTCCAAAGCTTATCACTTCAACACAGAGTCTTGAGTCACGGAGTCTAGGGCTTGGCTATACGGAATACTTGTACAGTAGTGAGGCAACTGCAACTGAGATGTCGTAAGTTAGCTCGCCTGACCGATCCTGACAGGTTCGTACAACCTCCCCACATGGCGACGAAATGTTTGACGACGCACAAGCTGGAACTGGCTGAATGTTGCTATGCCCCAGACCAGTTGTACCCAGCGCGTCCCTGCTGATCGGCGGCATTCGAGACTTTTTGAGTGATCTAACAGTTAGCCACATCCATACAAGCTTTCGTTTTTGCCGCCCTGACTCCGTAACTTGCTAACCGTCGGTTTCCGCAATAAGCTCTGGAACTTCCAAACAGACTTTGTTTCGTATATATATAAGAATATATTTTGCACTGAAATAGCTAATATAATTTTACCGCGCAAGCAGTCAGACCCATATTATGTAGACTTTCTTATTGCAGACGTACGTAAATAATTAATGCAGTCAATTCAGAAAGTTTCCATAAATCTTACTCTTAAGCTCTAATTACCATACTCACTAGGATCCAAACTTTCTAAATTTTTTGAGTTTTGTATAATCTGCAGGCGCCATAAAATTATTGCTTTGATCGAGAACTGTAGAATAAAATTAGATAAGCTTTCCCCAGGCAATATTTCTAAATTAGCTCAATTTATCGGAAGTTAGCTACCTACGTATGAGTTCCACTACTAGACCATTACGTAATACAGTTATACTGATCTAATTGATACCGTAACGGTTTAAAAATTTGAATACGTATGCATCATAAATCATAATGTATCATAACGTATCATAAACTTTACCATCTAAATGGCTGCAAGTAATTTTGGTGTCACGGGGTAACAGCATTTTTGAGAAGTCCAAAACCTTTTTGAAATTCGTGTTTCAAAAATTTTGTTAATTTTACAAAGGTGTTATTGTAAATTGGTACACGAAAAAATACGAATTTAGGATGTTCTAGCAGGGCTTGATTGTACAGCAGTAAAACAGCACGTAACAGAATTCGTAATGTTTGGCTACCACGTGTCTGATCTGCAGGGTCCAGCTAAGTCCAAGTTGAAGTGCCCAGAAGGAGCAGTTAATGAAAAATTTTAGCCATTCGAAAAATTAGTTCCGAAGAAGGCAAGTACGTATATTCAGTGTTCATACGTATACGTGATAAATAACAATAAATAATTAATAACAGATAATAATTGATAAATAATAAATTCAAGCTGCATATCATTAGTATCATTAGCTGCGAAAAGTTTTCACTGGACTTCGTAGTTTATTCGTAACAGGTTCGGCTAGTTTATAATTAAATCATATAGTGTTTCAGATTAAGTAATAAGTTCTAATTCTACGTAGGTCAGCATACACGTAAAGTGTGCAAAATCTTAGAATTTTCAAACATAAATCTGTTATTTGACTTTGAAATATATATACTACTGTAGATAATAAAAACAGTTTCGTACTTTTGTCATTCAGTGTTTAATTTAAGTCTATGTGTATACTTTGGGTATGGCCACTTTTCAGGTCAGACGAATTTGCCACTTTTGACTATTCAGGTTCCTCCCACTTTTCCGTCGTCCCTTCTATAGTATGTATCAGGGTTTTTTTTTTCAAAATCGGACCTGTGTAAATCTTGTGTAAATTTAAATTTCACTGTGTATTTTTGCTTGAAGCTGTGTAAAATTTAAAAGTGTCGTTTTTCAACTGTAATATAAAATAAAATACATGTAGACGTTATTTTCTTGCTACAATATTTTCGGACCATTCAAGCCAAAGTTATGCCAACGGCACTTGTGTAACATTTCGGAAGAAGCCACGCGGGGGGTCTGGGGGGCGGAGCCCCCAGAAGTGAGAAAATTTTGTAAATTGTAATAGAATTCATAATGGAAATGTTTAAAAAGATTAATTCATTAAATGTCAAAACCAGGATTGGACAAATTCAAATTTCGGAAAAACACTTCGCCTACTGAAACGATTTCTTTATTTTTCCAACTTTTTGGAATAATTGTTTCACAAACTAGATGGTCACGTACTAAGGTTTGATGCTTTAACTGCTACTGGGGACGGCTCCATATAGTACAGACACACCAATTATACAACGGAGGGGGGTCTGGGGGCTCGCCCCCAGAAGTTGAAAAATTTTTTAAATTAACGGCAGAAACGGCATTGAAAAGTTGTATTCCTTTAGCTTTCGTTTTGAATATTTATTGTGCTAGACAGCAACAATTTTGTGGCTATATATATCATGGGGCAGCTCGGAGAGCGCCCCATAATATGAGCCAAAAAGGTACATTGCGGGTTTTCAAAATGCTTAATTAGGCGTAACTAATTAACGGTAAGGAATTAAGAGCTAATATTTACATTTTTGAAATCCCCAGGCCAAGAGCTTTCGAATGATACCAAACTTGCCCGGAAAAAATGAACTTTGAAAATTTTCATTTTTCAGACCTACTTTCTAAGTGGGGTTTTTTTTTTTATTCTCTTGTGTTTCTCCTTTACGCTCGTGCTACTTATTCTAGCACACTGATTTTTCACATGCCTTATGGTGGTAACCTTTACCTATTATTATCTTGTTAGCGAAACCATGAACCTGTTCACTATTGATTATTTTGGCCTAATTCGGCTTCTAGCGGTTTCTACAGACTGTCAAACATGGGCTCACGAACATTCGGACTTAGAGAATTTTCGAGGGTCCCAACATAGAAAATTGTCAAAAAGTCGTCTAAAATGGCGTTTTCCGGCCATTTGGTGGTGCGCTTATATAGTAAATCGGGGTCGCTGAAAACGATGAGCATATCGCCGAAACCGACGGATGTGACCCTCGGGCTGCATGGCGCCTGTGGTTCCTCGCCCAGGGTCAAAGTTGGGAAAAGTCGCTAAAAACGGCTATTTTCGGCCATTTGGTGGTGCCCATATATAGTAAATCGGGGTCGCTGAACACGATAGGCATGTTTGCTTCTCCGTGTGGTGCCGCTATTGCGCTGCACTGCGATGCGGCAGCCGCAGCGACGCTGCAGGTGCAGCACCGTGCAGCACGCCCTGTAACTTGAAATGGACCAGTTGAAACTGCCTGAAAGCTTGCCCTTATATAGTAAATCGGGGTCGCTGAACACGATGAGAGTATCCTCGTCGCTGTGCGGTGCTGCTATCATGCTGCGCTGCGGCGCTGCAGCCGCAGCACCGTGCAGCACGCTCTGTAACTTGAAATAGACAAGTTGAAACTGCCTGAAAGCTTGCCCTTATATAGTAAATCGGGGTCGCTGAACACGATGAGAGTATCCTCGTCGCTGTGCGGTGCTGCTATCGTGCTGCGCTGCGGCGCTGCAGCCGCAGCACGCCCTGTAACTTGAAATGGAGAAGTTGAAACTGCCTGAAAGCTTGCCCTTATATAGTAAATCGGGGTCGCTGAACACGATGAGAGTATCCTCGTCGCTGTGCGGTGCTGCTATCGTGCTGCGCTGCGGCGCTGCAGGTGCAGCACCGTGCAGCACGCCCTGTAACTTGAAATGGACAAGTTGATACTGCCTGAAAGCTTGCCCTTATATAGTAAATCGGGGTCGCTGAACACGATGAGAGTATCCTCGTCGCTGTGCGGTGCTGCTGTCGTGCTGCGCTGCGGCGCTGCAGCCGCAGCACGCTCTGTAACTTGAAATAGACAATTTGAAACTCCCTGAAGGCTCGCCCTTATATAGTAAATCGGGGTCGCTGAACAAGATGAGAGTATCCTCGTCGCTGTGCGGTGCTGCTATCGTGCTGCGCTGCGGCGCTGCAGCCGCAGCACGCCCTGTAACTTGAAATGGAGAAGTTGAAACTGCCTGAAAGCTTGCCCTTATATAGTAAATCGGGGTCGCTGAACACGATGAGAGTATCCTCGTCGCTGTGCGGTGCTGCTGTCGTGCTGCGCTGCGGCGCTGCAGCCGCAGCACGCTCTGTAACTTGAAATAGACAATTTGAAACTCCCTGAAGGCTCGCCCTTACATAGTAAATCGGGGTCGCTGAACAAGATGAGAGTATCCTCGTCGCTGTGCAGTGCTGCTATCGTGCTGCGCTGCGGCGCTGCAGCCGCAGCACGCTCTGTAACTTGAAATAGACAATTTGAAACTCCCTGAAAGCTCGCCCTTATATAGTAAATCGGGGTCGCTGAACAAGATGAGAGTATCCTCGTCGCTGTGCAGTGCTGCTATCGTGCTGCGCTGCGGCGCTGCAGCCGCAGCACGCTCTGTAACTTGAAATAGACAATTTGAAACTCCCTGAAAGCTCGCCCTTATATAGTAAATCGGGGTCGCTGAAAACGATGAGCATATCGCCGAAACCGACGGATGTGACCCTCGGGCTGCATGGCGCCTGTGGTTCCTCGCCCAGGGTCAAAGTTGGGAAAAGTCGCTAAAAACGGCTATTTTCGGCCATTTGGTGGTGCCCATATATAGTAAATCGGGGTCGCTGAACACGATAGGCATGTTTGCTTCTCCGTGTGGTGCCGCTATTGCGCTGCACTGCGATGCGGCAGCCGCAGCGACGCTGCAGGTGCAGCACCGTGCAGCACGCCCTGTAACTTGAAATGGACCAGTTGAAACTGCCTGAAAGCTTGCCCTTATATAGTAAATCGGGGTCGCTGAACACGATGAGAGTATCCTCGTCGCTGTGCGGTGCTGCTATCATGCTGCGCTGCGGCGCTGCAGCCGCAGCACCGTGCAGCACGCTCTGTAACTTGAAATAGACAAGTTGAAACTGCCTGAAAGCTTGCCCTTATATAGTAAATCGGGGTCGCTGAACACGATGAGAGTATCCTCGTCGCTGTGCGGTGCTGCTATCGTGCTGCGCTGCGGCGCTGCAGCCGCAGCACGCCCTGTAACTTGAAATGGAGAAGTTGAAACTGCCTGAAAGCTTGCCCTTATATAGTAAATCGGGGTCGCTGAACACGATGAGAGTATCCTCGTCGCTGTGCGGTGCTGCTATCGTGCTGCGCTGCGGCGCTGCAGGTGCAGCACCGTGCAGCACGCCCTGTAACTTGAAATGGACAAGTTGATACTGCCTGAAAGCTTGCCCTTATATAGTAAATCGGGGTCGCTGAACACGATGAGAGTATCCTCGTCGCTGTGCGGTGCTGCTGTCGTGCTGCGCTGCGGCGCTGCAGCCGCAGCACGCTCTGTAACTTGAAATAGACAATTTGAAACTCCCTGAAGGCTCGCCCTTATATAGTAAATCGGGGTCGCTGAACAAGATGAGAGTATCCTCGTCGCTGTGCGGTGCTGCTATCGTGCTGCGCTGCGGCGCTGCAGCCGCAGCACGCCCTGTAACTTGAAATGGAGAAGTTGAAACTGCCTGAAAGCTTGCCCTTATATAGTAAATCGGGGTCGCTGAACACGATGAGAGTATCCTCGTCGCTGTGCGGTGCTGCTGTCGTGCTGCGCTGCGGCGCTGCAGCCGCAGCACGCTCTGTAACTTGAAATAGACAATTTGAAACTCCCTGAAGGCTCGCCCTTACATAGTAAATCGGGGTCGCTGAACAAGATGAGAGTATCCTCGTCGCTGTGCAGTGCTGCTATCGTGCTGCGCTGCGGCGCTGCAGCCGCAGCACGCTCTGTAACTTGAAATAGACAATTTGAAACTCCCTGAAAGCTCGCCCTTATATAGTAAATCGGGGTCGCTGAACACGATGAGAGTATCCTCGTCGCTGTGCGGTGCTGCTATCGTGCTGCGCTGCGGCGCTGCAGCCGCAGCACGCTCTGTAACTTGAAATAGACAAGTTGATACTGCCTGAAAGCTTGCCCTTATATAGTAAATCGGGGTCGCTGAACACGATGAGAGTATCCTCGTCGCTGTGCGGTGCTGCTATCGTGCTGCGCTGCGGCGCTGCAGCCGCAGCACGCTCTGTAACTTGAAATAGACAAGTTGATACTGCCTGAAAGCTTGCCCTTATATAGTAAATCGGGGTCGCTGAACACGATGAGAGTATCCTCGTCGCTGTGCGGTGCTGCTATCGTGCTGCGCTGCGGCGCTGCAGCCGCAGCACGCTCTGTAACTTGAAATAGACAATTTGAAACTCCCTGAAAGCTCGCCCTTATATAGTAAATCGGGGTCGCTGAACACGATGAGAGTATCCTCGTCGCTGTGCGGTGCTGCTATCGTGCTGCGCTGCTGCGCTGCAGCCGCAGCACGCTCTGTAACTTGAAATAGACAAGTTGAAACTGCCTGAAAGCTTGCCCTTATATAGTAAATCGGGGTCGCTGAACACGATGAGCATATTGTCGACGCCGTATCTCGTCTGGTTCAACTGGTTCAACCGTGAACCAGTTCCTGGTTCAAGTTGCTGGGGTAGCATTTAGTTTAACAGTATGCGTTAATGTTATGGTCAATAAACCATATTAGCACATTACACATTCCCTCATTCCCAAAAATGAAATAGGACAAGTAGGAAAAATGCTCCTTGCAGTCGCATGAAAAATACAATATGAGCCAGAAGGACAGCATTCAATTCGGGAAAAGACAAGATTTAAAATGTATAATATGAGCCAGCATTTACTTATGTAAAGGACAAGATTTAAAAGTTTAATATGAGCAGCTCCCTTTCTCGGGCTCATATTGACGCCGCACGGACAGCCCGCAGGGAGTGGTTTCTCTTTATCTTCGTCGTGTCTTGCTCATATGATTCTGATAGAGCATTCAGTCAGACATATATATATATATACTTCATTGAATACACCAGATCTGTGACAGAAGCTAATGGTATATGACAGCTAGCTAATGGTATATATATGCTGGCTACAATGACAAAAAGGACTTGCTGAAAAGTGCGTTGTGTAAAAATACCCCAGATTATGGTTGCGTAAATATATAATACGTAATTACGTATATATATAAATAGTGTGATATTATCAATAGTCTAAGTAGCATGTTAAGTTACTCTGTGCAGGCTCCTGGGGGGGGGCGGCTCTGAGCAGTGTCTATTTTTACACTTACTCTAATTTTATACGTTGGCATCGATTAAGTTGCGTACACAACATCGTTCCCAAGGCGTCAATATGAGCCCGAGAAAGGGAGCTGCTCATATTAAACTTTTAAATCTTGTCCTTTACATAAGTAAATGCTGGCTCATATTATACATTTTAAATCTTGTCTTTTCCCGAATTGAATGCTGTCCTTCTGGCTCATATTGTATTTTTCATGCGACTGCAAGGAGCATTTTTCCTACTTGTTGAATAATACTAGCTTCAGAAAACATATGTATAGTTAAATACGAATAAATACTAGCTATTTACGAATATTCGCATGCAGTACGAAAATAAATTATGCGCAACTGTATAAGTAGAAGCATTAAAGCCGTGGTTACACTTGGCAATCTTGTGACAACGCGTTGTGACAACGGCAGGTGTCTCCTATGGTTGTCAAGTCTGACAACTAGTGGTTACACGTAGCAACAGATTGCCCTAAACTCCACAAACAAACAAAACAAAAAACTATTTTATTATTTTTTTACTACAAAAAACACTTTTCACACGCAAAAAAAACCAAAAAAATTTCCCACCCAACAAAACCCCAAAAAATATAATTAACAGCGTAAATATCCATTGGCCTTTTTGGCAGTCCAAAGAAGTTTAAAAAACTCAACAGAAAAATACAATAATTGGATAAACTTGTTTTCCACAAGCCCGGACCCGGACAGTACCTTGCATATCGGAAATATAATAAAATGGAATGTATGAAGGAAAAGCAACAATATCTGGAATGGGTAGGATGGAATGAAATGCGCTGTCCAAAAAGACTCACGAACTGAAACTAAACTTTCTGCATCTGACGAAGGCAGTTGATAGAGACAACTGTTTCCGGTCCAGAGTGGAATCGTTCTTCGAGTTTCTCCGCACAGGAGGGCGTCTATTTTTCAACAGCGGAGAGAATGATATAAAAGGAAAATTTTTAATTGCAAAATTTTCGAAATTGATGCTGTTAAGTTAATGGTTAAGTTGGGTTTAATGTTTCGTCACAAAGTTGGTTGAATTTTTTAGTAAAACTTTGCAGTAAAATTTTTCGCTCAAAGTACCCCCTTGGTTTGCAGAAAAGTTGCCAAAAACCGAATTGCCTAATTTGTTTGAGCCCAGTTCCTGTTCTTTTAGGTGTCATTCCAATTAAAAAGCCTAATTTGTAAAACAAAACATGGACTTCGTGCTAGAATTATATGCTTAATGGTAAAGTTTTGCCAAAATTTTAGTACATAGCATACGTATACATTCGACTTAATATATTATCTGCAAATATTCTTACGTAACTAATTATATACAAGCAGTAAGGATGCTAATACATATCGACATAGGTACACACGAATATAACAGTATGCATATGCATAGAATACACAGCAGCTTATCACGTGTACATGCACAGCAACATTCAAGTTTATCAGACTCAGCACATACTAACTTTAGGCAGCTGCAATCAAACTACGTTTTGGCATATAAAGTTTTAAGACTCCAACGTGTAGTGGTAATTATTTTGGATTCTCACGCGACAGGCCTCAGATCAAAACGCCGAAGTTAAAAAATTTATGTTCATTGGAGTCAAAATTCAAAATTAACTTTAATATGTACTCATGCTCGTGCTTTGTCGTATCTTATTCGTATGTTATCACTGTAGTTGCTTTGTAGTGCTTGCTTATCCTATACCATTTATTATTTGTTACTGTACTGTATTACTGTGTGTTTGAAACAGGAGTTTCAACTTCCGAAGGGGTGAGTGATGTCACAGGTGTATAAATCCTAACTAAAGCACAACTAAATAATATATCGTTTAATAGTTAAAATTAATTCCTACGTATCAAAATTATTGAAATTAATAGTTTGATTAAACCCTATCTAAGAGTATACGTACCTAAAACCTTACGTTCGAATTATTCTAAGTCCCAACTTTCTTTCGTAGGACTTTGGCTCGCTTCTAAGACTTATGCCATAAGTACTGACTACCATAAGTCTTATGGTAGTTCTCGAAGGCAGGCAGAAGTAGTTTTCTCTTACGTAAAAGCGAGAGTTGTGCTGATGTTTTGTTATTGGTTGGTGAATTTAGGAAATAGTCGTGACTTTGCTAGTTCTTAGAATTGACTTGTACTTTGACAGTTGATGGATACTTTGTTCCAATTTTCCAAGTTTTTGTGTTTCCTGAACTATTACGAAACAAGCCTGAAAGTGTGAGTCAAAGCTTCGTCAGCGAAAGGCTTGAAAGAGACCGCCTAACTTTTTACGCTTTCTGATAGAAAGAGCTTTCGACTTTTCGACAAGGCGTCATTAGAAAGGGGAGATACGGTAACACGTGAGGGGCGGAGCTAGCTGAAGTATAAAAGTCTGTGTTTTGAGTCACTGTTGCTGGTGAGCTGTGTGCTGTTGCTGGTTGCTCGTTGCCTTGCCTTTGTCTTTACCTGTGGTCTGAACTTTGGAACTTGTCTGAACTCTATTCTGTATGTCATAACCTGCCCTCTGCTTCATAGTAAAAGCCTAGTGTGTTCACTGATGCCTAAGACGAGCAACGATCCACACCTATAACCGTCATAAGGCCTACACGGACCAGATTTTCACGCTTCCACAAACAGAACTTTCGAAGGACCTCAAGGCCTCGTGACATATGTTCTGGAATTCAACTATTGTCTGATTGTTGGTGGTAAGCTAATTTATTATCGAAATAAAGGGACTGCGGTACCCCTTCCCAAGCGAGGCAATTATAGCCATTTAAAGCAGGCCGACGTTTCTCACGTCTGCTTTTTACGTACCATGACTAGTGTTTTAGAACGGCCGGGCAGCCGGTAGCCCTAGCACACATTTGTAATGGCGCTACTACTGCTGTGCTACTTGAGCAGGCCTGCAAAAAGTCAAGTGTGAATTCAATCAAAGCAAGAGTGCATAATTGCACTATATATAAGAAGCAGAGTACGCCACTAGAGGGCTTCTCTTCGTAGCATTGCGTAACGGTGCTCCGACCGTGGGTAGCTACCAGGGGGTAGCCAAAAGATGTCACCGTTTGGTGGAGGGCTAGCCAATAGCCATTCAGATTGCAGAGACCCCCTCCCGGCTTTGTGGGGAGGATAGAACAGAGGATTACGGTAGTTTCTGTTTATTTCTGATTTGGGTCCCCGTTTGGTGGGGGTGGTAGCCAAAAGAGGTCCCCGTTTGGTGGGGGGTATGCAGGCAGAAGGGGGTTCCCGTTTGGTGCTAGTATGCATTAAAAGGGGTCCCTGTTCGGGGGGTCGCCAACAGCCAATCTTAGCCTGACTTGGCGACCCCCTCCCACCAATCGTCCTCCAACAAACGGGGGAACATTCACGTATTGTGGTCGGAGTACCGTTAGCAATGCCAAGAAGAGAAGACTTCTAGTGGCTTAATCTTCTTCTTATATATATAGTGCAATTATGCACTCTTCATCAAAGTAGATAAAGTAAAAATTGTTTCCATTGTCTTTGTAGTGCATAATATAAAATTTCGCAATTTTTCAGCTCAGATTGCCTTGTCTTTGTATTTTTTTTGTGTTTTGTATTTGGCTCAACATCGATGGGTTCAATAGCTGACCCGACAGATGCTGCTCTCCGCAGACTACAGAAAGGCAGTCAAAGGAGCGGAGAAACGAAGGCCAAGGACAGAAAACATGGCCCCCAAGCCAGACTGACGTGCGGTTATTGGCCAGGGTCAGCAATGCTGAAATAGCCGCAGTCACCCTCAAGGCAGCTACCGTCGTCAAGCCGACAGTAGCTGCCCCCCGCCTATCAACAGTGACTAAGATGGCAGAAACCTATTAATAGCTTGCTCGCAAAGCTTTATTGAAAAAGCTGGCTGCAGAAAAGGGGGCGAGCTCTCAAATAGGAAAGATAGGAAAGCTGCCTTCCATGCAGAAGCGTTAAAAATTGAAGGTAAAACTATAAATGTGCTAGTGACCACTCTGTTAACTCAAGAGAAAACGCATGTTGGAAAACCAGCGTTGAGATATTTAAGTTGTGCCAGGTTGGATACAGTTAAAGTTACACCCCTGACAATAATGCCGTAACAAGCACAGGGGGACTTTTTTCACCCCCCATGCCCGTCAGCGTATTTATAAAATGTACACTCGATTCGCGCAGCAAGAAAATGTACAGCGATATCGCGCACATCTTCAAAATGTACACTTGATTCGCGCAGCAGGAAAGTGTACAACGATTTCGCGCACCCTAAGAAATTGTACACCGTGTTCGCGCAACGCTACATATATATGCATTGCATGTTTTACCTTACTTAGAGTCATCGCTAAATAAAATTTAATGTATAAATTAAACACACGTCAAGTCGTACGTATACGAGAGTTTTTAGCATTTACAATTTAAGTATTTTACATTTTACATAAGTATTTTATACTGCTGACTTTCAAGGGTATTTCTTAAATACAGGCAATTTAACAGTGAGTAAATAGGACTAGTTGGAGTAACTTTGGCCTTAAATTTCGGTCCAAGGACCTGGTAAGTACAAGTGTCGGCGTCACGGTGAAATCCCCCAGAAAAATATCACCGGTGAAATTTTTCTGAGGGGAAAGATTTCTCTGTTGAATGTAATTAAATTTTTAAAAGCAATTATCTATTTTCAAACCAATTTCTTTTTCAGAATATTATCTAATTAACTGAATTGAGCTTTACTCGGTTTCCGCTATCAGCAAAACGAGTAATAAATAACCTGTAGAGTAAACCTGTCAACCAGTGGAAACTACAAGTTTCTTTTGTATTAAATGCTAGAGTAACTTGCAATTCTTTTTACCAAAGTATCTCCTCTGAAACTACAAACGATGTCCAATAGAGCGCCTTGTATTTATCATCTACAAAAGTGATTCCTGTAATCTCCATTTCAGAAATTTTGCAGACGAGTGAGAAAACCAGAAATAGAGAAAATACCAACTAGAAAAAATACGAAGTCTAACTGGTTCTGCTGTCCCAGTTTTCAATTTTATTTTTGCTCTTTACTGTATTAAATTTTTCGTTAAACTAAAATCAAATTAAATCTAACGAACATAGAAAACTTGACCGCCTAATCAACATGAAGTATAGCTTATCTTCCTGAAACTTCAGAAAAAGTACACAGAGTACTCTTGATGAGCGTAGTAGAGCAGAGTTAAAATATTAAAAACCCTCAAATTACTTAATACTCATTAAATTTAATAAATTAAAAATTTAAAAATTAATTCAAAAAAATTAAATTTGAACCCATTAAAAATTTAATGCAATAATGAACAAAAATAAAATTGTAAAATGAAATAAAAAATTTGTTTAAATTCGTACATTTTCCCATTTTTCTGATTCGTATTCCTAGAATTTCTGAAATCGAAACCGCAAAAAATTATACGAGGAACGAGATTATAGCACAGTAATGGTCAAGTGCAGCCTATTATAATTTTATATAATACTATATTAACAGAAATATTATATTAATCATTGGTCGGCGATCGAGGAAGAAAAGTTTTGTCATATCCAATTTTGTCATTTTGTCCAGAACCGGGTTTTTCTGTAAATAGATGGTTTGTTAACAAGTTTTCTTGTTTGTTAAGGTTTGTTAACAGGTTTGTTAAGAGGTGTGTTAACAGTTTCTAAAAGCCTAAGATAATTTGAATAAGCCAGTTAAAATCTAAAATAATTATAGTTTCAGTCTCCAGTTTCAGGATAGTTTCAGTAGATATATGAGTATTAGCTCGTGTGTCTGAAACTGAAACCTGTACAACCTAAAACATAGTTTAAGCTTTAATTTCAGTGACTCAAACATCAAAAACCTGTAGCTTTTCTACAAAAGTTTTCTGTAACAAATCTGAAGAAACACCTACTTTTTTCCGACATTGCTGAATAAGAACCCCAACCATAGTTTTTACCAGACAACCCTGTAATTTTCACAGGGTTTCACTGTATATATATAATATAAAAAGGGGCGGGGCATAAACTGGGAGGGGAGGCTTGACAAAATTTTCTCAGCAGCCGTTACAAAAAACCCAGGCAGATGGTAGAAAGACTGTTCCAAGTTTCAGTCTTCAAACACAAGACTGATCACTGTCGCGTTTTTAACTCCGATTGCTTTATCAGAATATTGAGTAATAAACGTTTACTAGACGCTACAGACAGGAATGCTAACCTAACTTGGAATCTTTATTCCTTACACCAAAGTACATATCTCCATAGGTAACCTGCAAGCGATATTCTGTAGAAATTACAAGGCTTAACCTGTATTTCCACATTACCTTTAGCAAGAGTACATAATAGATAAGAGTAAGAAACTCTTACGCTGGCATGTACAAATTATGTAAGGTATGCTCGGTTTATTAACTCGGGACCCCCCCCGAAACTTCCGGGGGGGGGGTCCCACTTTGCACTAACTACACGCTTTCATATAAGCGTGTGTCTGCTCGCTGATTGGCCCGTTAGCCTACGGCTTATGGTAGGTAATTTATTAGTTATTTTAATTAATTAATTATAACTTTAATCAGGTTAATGCAATTAAAAAACTAATTTAACAACTTTGTAGCATTTTTTCTGCTCTTTTCAATGATATAAAAATTGTTGCACGTTACATTCCTTCGAATTTTTGTATTATGCAACAGTTTTTATATCATTGAAAAGAGCAGAAAAAATGCTACAAAGTTGTCGAATTAGTTTTTTAATTGCATTAACCTGATTAAAGTTATAATTAATTAATTAAAATAACTAATAAATTGCCTACAATAAGCCTTAAGGCTAACGGGCCAATCAGCGAGCAGACACACGCTTATATGAAAGCGTGTAGTTAGTGCAAAGTGGGACCCCCCCCGGAAGTTTCGGGGGGGGGGGTCCCGAGTTAATGAACCGAGCATACCTTACATAATTTGTACATGCCAGCGTAAGAGTTTCTTACTCTTATCTATTATGTACTCTTGCCTTTAGTTTTCTTATGTGCAACAGTAAACCATGTACCTTCTACTAAAACTTTCCCAAGCGCTCGATGGAATAAAAATAAAATTATACGTATATATATTTGTTTTGTCTTGATAGACTAGTAGGACAACATTTAGAAAACACATTTTATCAATAACTCTGTACATAACCAGTGTTGCGCGATCACGGTGTACACTTTCTTTGGGTGCGCGAAATCGTTGTACACTTTACTGTTGCGCGAATCGCATGTACATTTTGAATGTGTGCGCGACAACGTTGTACACTTTCTTGCTGCGCGAATCAAGTGTACATTTTATGAATACGCGACATATGTTCTGGAATTCAACTATTGTCTGATTGTTGGTGGTAAGCTAATTTATTATCGAAATAAAGGGACTGCGGTACCCCTTCCCAAGCGAGGCAATTATAGCTATTTAAAGCATGTCGACGTTTCTCTCACGTCTGGTTTTTACGTGTCATACCTAGTGTTTTAGAACGACCGGACAGCCGGTAGCCCTAGCACACATTTGTAATAAACAGTGCTACTTGAGCAGGCCTGCAAAAAGTCAAGTGTGAATTCAATCAAAGCAAGAGTGTATAATTGCACTATATATAAGAAGAAGAGTACGCCACTAGAGGGCCTCTCTTCGTAGCATTGCGTAACGGTGCTCCGACCGTGGGTAGCTACCAGGGGGTAGGCAAAAGATGACCCCGCTTGGTGGAGGGGTAGCCAATAGCCATTCAGATTGCAGAGACCCCCTCTCCGTTGGGGGAGGGGGGAGAACAGAGGATTACGGTAGTTTCTGTTAATTTCAAAATTGGGTCCCCGTTTGGTGGGGGTGGTAGCCAAAAGAGGTCCCCGTTTGGAGGGGGGTATGCAGGCAGAAGGGGTCGCCGTTTGGTGGGGGTATGCAAAAAGGGTCCCTGTTCGGGGGGGGGGTCGCCAACAGCCAATCTTAGCCTGACTTGGCGACCCCCCCCACCAATCGTGGAGGGGGTATGCTTGCCGACCCCCTCCACCAAACGGGGGAACATTCGCGTATTGTGGTCGGAGCACCGTTACGCAATGCTAAGAAGAGAAGCCCTCTAGTGGCTTACTCTTCTTCTTATATATAGTGCAATTATGCACTCTTCATCAAAGTATAGAAAGTAAAAACCCTTTCCATTGTCTTTGTAGTGCTTGATATAAAGTTTCGCAATTTTTTAGCTCACATTGCCTTGTCTTTGTATTTTTTTTGTGTTTTGTATTTGGCTCAACATCGATGGGTTCAATAGCTGACCCGACAGATGCTGCTCTCCGCAGACTACAGAAAGGCAGTCAAAGGAGCGGAGAAACGAAGGCCAAGGACAGAAAACATGGCCCCCAAGCCAGACTGACGTGCGGTTATTGGCCAGGGTCAGCAATGCTGAAATAGCCGCAGTCACCCTCAAGGCAGCTACCGTCGTCAAGCCGACAGTAGCTGCCCCCCGCCTATCAACAGTGACTAAGATGGCAGAAACCTATTAATAGCTTGCTCGCAAAGCTTTATTGAAAAAGCTGGCTGCAGAAAAGGGGGCGAGCTCTCAAATAGGAAAGATAGGAAAGCTGCCTTCCATGCAGAAGCGTTAAAAATTGAAGGTAAAACTATAAATGTGCTAGTGACCACTCTGTTAACTCAAGAGAAAACGCATGTTGGAAAACCAGCGTTGAGATATTTAAGTTGTGCCAGGTTGGATACAGTTAAAGTTACACCCCTGACAATAATGCCGTAACAAGCACAGGGGGACTTTTTTCACCCCCCATGCCCGTCACCGCACCAAATCAGGACAACATTATTAGAAATAAGCTCTCGCACACAAAAAACCGATAAAGGTAGTTTTAAATTGAATTATTCACTAAAATCAAGTTCACATAGAGTGTAAACTTAGCTGGATTTGCGATACAGCTAAAGCCATCATATCGTAATTTGCAGTGTTAATCTTCTCCAGCGTCCAGCATCTCTACGGAACGACCCGTCAACTCCAGGGGTTGGATAACCATTTCTTTATCGTAATCTGAAAACTAACCCGAAACAGCTCAGACAAATGATAATCTTTGATTTCCGTTGCTTAAGAAATTGCTTGCAGGTCTCATAGGAATTGATCGAATTGTACTTTCGTCCTTTGGACTTGAAACAAACTATATTTTTGCAAAGGGCAAGTTATCCAAGTTTAAATTTTAGTGTCCAGAAGGTTATATCCATTTGGGCCACCACAAACCTATTATTTGAAGGCACCAAATGATCAAAATCTTCCATATTTTATTTTTTTTTCGCTATGTGCCACACCCCAGTTGCTTTCGCCTGCAGGGGTAGTGCCGGATCCAACTTTATTGTTCATATTTTATTTCTTAAATTTAGAACGAAACATTTATAAAACTTAGCTTAAATTTTCGCCACTATTCATCACCGCCTTGTCTTTGTTTATGCACTAGATAATCGGCCGTTTGCACCGTTTGTCGTTAATGTAACTGACAGTTAGTATGAACTGGCAGTTAACTCTCAGTTAACAAACTGCCAGGTAACTGGTAGTTAAATTTTACCTGCACCAAAAGGCGTTAACTTGCCGTTAGTTAACTGACAGTTAAATTGACGGTTAACCTGACGTTAAACTTAATGGCTATTTTAGTCACGTGAGAACAACTTTAGCGAATCAACTTTCGCATTGCTTAAATTTTTCCATCTTTCTGCCCTATCACAAATGGACGTTAACATTAAAGTTAAAGATATTACTTAGCGTTAAAGTTTAGCATTTTAATTCGAGGAAATACCGTAGCCGTATTGAAAGTCTAAAATATCAGCTGTTGGCAAAGGGCAGCAAAAAATCGAAATCAATGTTTGGAAAAACGACATCTCTGACGGAAGTTTTTTCAGCCATTGCAAATCTAGCATAGGGTTGTTAATTTAGATGTAAAAAGTAATTAATTTTTTACACCTATTTTAGCGGTGTAAAAAGGTGATGAAAAGTGTTAATAAAAAGTGTAAGATATGAAAAAAATTTGAAAAAAGCGGCAAAAATTGTTAAAAATATGTACAAATCTGGTGTATAAAAGTGTAAAAAAACTAGTGGTGTTAAAACTTGTAAAAAATTTGTCAAAAAGTCCGAAATTTACTGGTTAATAACTGTAAAAATGTTTCCAGCTTTTTTACTTTTTTTAAATTTACAATCCTGATCTCGCCTAGCAAACCGCTTGGAAAAATAATACCCTTCTGTTGTTCTCCCGGTAGGTCCAGAATTCAAAAAGCGTGTTATTGCTACGCTGACGTTCAGTTAACCGTCATCAAGTTGTGGGTTAAAAACGGAAGCTTGATCGTTAAGTTAACTCTAAACTCGCAGGAAAAATTGAGAACCTCTTTTTCCAACAGGGGTTCTTGGGTTCTGCGTTTATGTTGATATAGGCCAACTGGCCAATAAAATGTTCGTTAAAATGGAAAGTTTTGGTAAAATCTTCCAATTCCTCTTGCCTGATCTACAACCGAAAAAACTAGATCGATCTAATTTTTGTTAATACGATTAACTTTGCTGACAGCATTTATTTCATACTGCATACTCCTTCTGTTTGCCGCTGGCCCCGGATTTTAGTCTGCTGACAGGCGTGTCAGCGTCATTTTTTTCAATCGGACTGGCATGAAGTCTCCGTTAGAAACCCCTCTGCCTTAGCCGAAATACTGAATGTCCGTCCCAGACTAGTCAGTCAGTCTCTGCAAACCATGTCCTGTTTTTATGACTGAAAGACGTTTGAGCCGTTGGAGAACAGCATAGTGTTGATAGTGAAATAGGGTTTACTGTCTGACTGTCGGAACGATAGAGATGGGATGGGCCCATTTGATAGGTGAGACTGTTCAGGTCGGACTGGCCTTCAAAGTCTAGGCTGATCCGGAACACTCTGTCTCCTGACTGGCCGGTCTGACCGGATTTTCTACTCCGCACAGATTTTTTGCCAGACCAGTAATGATTAAAACTCAGTGACGGTGGTTTACCTATTTGGAACATTTTTAATCACTAGATAACATACAACATTTGCTGGTATTTCAGAATTATCAACTCAGATGCTCAGTTTATGATGTTGCAATTTCCATTAAGATCCCTTTCTTCTAAGATACATAGATGGTGTATTTATATTAGTTTTGAGGTTCTGATCATTTAGTTGAGCTTAAATGTAATTATAATTCCCTTAAATAGTTCCGTACAAAGTACAGAAGGCTCTTGACGATGATTTCAATTTGCAGCATCAGGGGATCTTAGGTTTGTTGATTATTGTGACTTAATCTAGGTGTCTGTTTAAATGGAAAGATATCCGGAGTTTGTTTAGTGGCAGCGTGCACTTCATTCAACTTACATTACTGTTTAATTTTTTATGTGTGCCTGTTTATATATAACATTTTTCACCATTATTGGTTTGTTATTGTGTTTAAAATATATATAGAATGTAGGTATGTATGCACATATCATTTGGAATATCTCTTGGAATTTGTGTTCTATTTCCGATCAGAAGCTTGTCACTTAATATGCATTGGTTTTCTAAAAAATTAGGCATCTTTTCTTGTGTGTGTCAAACCATAAACTTAGCAGAATATAACTTCCTTCTTTGAGAGGGAATACAAGATTAGATAGGGATGTCAGTTAACTGCTACTTGAATGAAGTAATAGCCAATGGTCCAAACTTTTAAATTGGCAATATTCTTTCCCTGAATTGGCTCACTTTCCCTGCTTAGAAAAGTTGTGCTTACATATGATAGCTCATCTCTGGAATTGGACCATTCAAGAATGTCAGCTGAAGTTTGACTTTGAAATCAATTTCTACTTTTCTTTTTCCTATTTCATCTCCAAAGTAGGGAGAGGAGAGAAATGTGTGTAACTCCAAGCACGAAAAAGGCTTTACTGGTGTTAATTTGTTTGTTTTATTGTGTTTGTTCCTGTTTTTATTGTGTGAAAGTTTTGAAAGTTTTTGAGCGTTTAGCTTCAGTTGCTTACTTGGAACAAACCAATAGAATGAGTAATATGGTATACTATCAGGAATTACATATATAGTTTTTGAAGCAAGATAGTTGTAACAGAAAATGTAGAAACGGTGAATTACGTTCGCTTGGACCTGAAATGCTTTTAATTTGAATCAGATTTCGCAAAATTGAAAGTCAAATGTTTGCAATAAAATTTTCTGGAGTTTTGTGTGAAATTTTTGATTTTTTAAAAAAATATCTTTACTTTTGTTGACTTTGAAAGCTGTTTATTCATATAGGAATCTGAGGGATGAACAAATAATATCTTAAGTAAAGAAAAGCAGGAGTCAATCTGCAGACACCGCTAACATTAAATACTGTATATGTAAGGTTGAGTCCTATGTCGTAGTAATGCTTTAAACTCAAAACACGGTATGTGTGCGTCGTAATTTACTGTATAGGTGCGGAGGTTATTATGTTAAATTTTGTGATGACGTAAACTGGATCGTTTCACTTGGCTTATTTGGGCCTTTCAGCATAATTAAGATTTCTGTGTTACTATTTAACGTAGTGGAGACTGGTCCTTCTGAATGGCTTGGTTCTGGAAACTGTCCAGTGTTTTCTCAATATGCTGTGAACAGGATGAGGATACGGTAATTGTGATTTTTTGTTTGATATTACGACAGTGAAAACTTTTGTGTTGTTTGAATTAGATACACCAAATTTAGCTCTCAATTTATCATGCCTGCTATTTTTATATCTAGGCCTAGGGGTCTGCTCGGATTACTACGACTGACTGTGTTCAATTTCAGAAAGAGGTAACGTATATAGCTATAGCATGTAGCAGTTGGATATATCTATCACAATTGTATGTATTACTTGCCAACGACATGTCGTGTCTGTTAGATAGAACTTGTGTTGCATGCAACGCCAACTGAAGCATAAAATATGTTAGCCTCAGAATTTTTTGATTGAACGAAACTCCACTGGGTAGTTTTAAAATTAATGTTTCTACATTTTCATAAATTTAAAAACCGGCATTAAGGGTTTGATTCAGTTTGTGCATGCATATATGCAGGTGTATTAGTGGAAACGTTGAACGTCCCCGGAGAATTATACAGAACGGTGATTACGGAGGTTTATTGTTGTCCATACAATAAAGCTGTTTCGGACGAATTGTGTTTCATTGTCTGTCTGAAGGTAAATTGAGAGGGATACAGGAAACGTGTACGCGTTTGTACTTTACTCTTATAATGAACATGAATTTTTTGCCATCAGATCATTTTGAATTTTTAAAGATTTAAATGGCTGTTTTGTTTTTGGACCAGTTTTTTTAATCCAAACATATTTTTGTGGTGGCGTTTGTAATTAGTAGGTATATATTAAGTTTATTTGATGTGTTAAGGTCTGGGAAATGATTAGGAGATGCTTTAAGAAAGCGTAGGGGTCAAGTAAACAATTCCCCCCCCCCAAATTCCAAAGTAAACTATCTCCCCCCAACGCTTTATCTCACTCAAAACTTGACCCAATTGGTTAAAACTTTATGTGGGTGCATTCCAACACATATCTGACTGATTGGTAACAAAATTTTAAAATTTTAAAAATTTCAAATTTTTAAGTTTTTTTAAGGGGGGGACCAAGGGGAACCAAAATATTTTTTGTCTCCGATTTTGCTGAAAAGTTGTATATAGGGGTTTTCTGTGTCATAGAACACTGATCTGAAGTCCGTTTTTCGATTCAGCTTTTTGTTAGTTAGTATAAGCTTACATCTTAAGCTTACTGCTTTAGTTTACACTGAACTAACGAAAGGCTGAGTCGAAAAACAGACTTCAGATCCGTGTTCTACGACACAGAAAACCCCTATATACAACGTTTCAGCAAAATCGGAGACAAAAAATTTTTGGTTCCCCTTGGTCCCTTAAAAAACTTAAAATTTAAAAATTTTGAAAATTTTGAAAAAATTTTAAAATTTTTAAAATTTTTAAATTTTGTTACCATCAATCAGATATGTGTTGGAATGCACCCACATAAAGTTTTAACCAATTGGGTCAATTTTTGAGAAAGTTAGCATCAAGTAAACTATCTCCCCCCAATTGAGGCTGGGGGGGGGGAGATTGTTTACTACTTGATCCAAGCGTAGTGATGCCTGGAAGCTACTTTTAGCAATCCGTGAAAGTCTTTCTGAACCCTGAAGTTTTATATATACTCTATAGCAGTTGCTCATTCTTGTATACACATATGTAGTCCAAATACATAAAAGCAACTTGAAGGTCGAACTGTCCTCTAAGCCTTTAAATGACTACGTATAGGTACATACTAAATTGCTGGACAAGTTGTGCAACGGTTTTTCGACTTTTGAGAACTCAACTGAAGGATTTCTAGTTTCCTACTTTACGCCTGCCTGCATATAAACTATTGAGAATAAACTCTAACTGCCTCCTCTAATATTTCATAACTCCCTCCCTCCCTCTGTAGTATCTAAGTTTCAGTTTACGTTGATTTCTTGCAGTCCTGTGAAAAGTTTGTACTTAAGTCCGTATAGGTTATGGTGGTGTTAAATCGAGCAGAAATTCGAAGTTTTTTGTGAGACTTTGCCGCTGCGTTTAATACAGTCGAATGCGCTTAGTTTAGTACTCCTCGCAAACTGTGGGGAGTAAATTGCGTAGCTGCAATTGCATTTTTGCTTGTTTAGCTGTAAGCATTATTTGTTGTGAGCATGCGTTTTAAACTTGCTTGTATATACGTTTTCAAGTGTTTAGACAGTATGTACTTCTTCTAGCTTTGGCGATTTTTAAACCACATTGCGTCTAGGTATTTACAGTTTTGCACAAGTTCTCACTTCCTCCTCCGGAGTATCTGCTTTTAAAACAGTTCTTGCACCAGGGTTTCAAAATATATAAGTGCTTAAGGTGATTAATTTTCCTGATGAGTAATTTCTTAATCTGCCATATGTTGAAGTTTAAATTTCACGAAATCCATTTATATATAGAGCGCCTTGACGGCCGAGTGGTTGAGGCGTTCGACAAAGGAAGGATCCAACAGTGCGAGGTTCGAATCCCCGCTTCGAAAATCCCCTTGAGCAAGGGACTAAGCAGGTTCGCCGTGGACTCCAGCCAACTCAGTTGTCTATCCTTAACTGTTCGGTAAATGGGTATATATATATACCACTGCGGTTGGAAGGTAACAGGAGTCTGTGTTCTGGCGTAAGCCTGATGAAGGGGTGGACCCTCTTCCACAGATGTATAGTCAACATTTGAATTGTCACTCCTGACGTCGGGCTGAGAATCCGGAGATAAGTACCGGCACTCTATAGCCTTCGGCAGGTTGGAGTTCTCTCCAGGGGTCACTTTACCTTTATGTAGAGCTCTAGTTCAAAGAGTATATAAGGTTAGGTCTAAGGTAAGTAAAGTAATACGACTCCCTTAAATTTGTTTTTCTTCTCTTTTCTGGGATTGTCTGCAGCCAAGTCAGTTAGCATAAAACATGCATGCATGTTATTGAGTAAAGTTTGCTTCACGGCGGAGGAAAAATTTACTAAAAAACTAGGATGAGAATTATGATGTGAAGACTTAAGATAGGATTTATGAAAATTACAATCATGAATGAGTGTGGCCGTGCAGCTGAGGTAACGTTTGGTTTCGAACATTGGATGCAGAATGCTTTGTTTCCTGGAACAGGAAACTTATGCTGTGTACACTAGAGACCTTCACGGGCCTGAATTTTCAGGCCCGGCCCGGCCCGTAAAAATTTCACCTCGGCCCGGCCCGGCCCGTTTGAAAAATTTTCGACCTCGGCCCGGCCCGGCCCGGCCCGCTCCAACTTAGGCCCGGCCCGGCCCGGCCCGTAAGCTCAAACGTTAGGCCCGGCCCGGCCCGGGGTCCTTTTTTGCTATTTTTCGCCGTTAGCCAAATAAAAATAGGGGTTTAAAATGCATAGAATTTTATTCCTCATCGCAGATACCATTTTTAAACGATTTCTCGTTGCTCATTTCTATTTTGAGCGATTAAGAACAGTCAGCGGTTCAGCCTAGGAAAGAATTCACTGGCTGACCAGTTTCGTTGATTCAAATATACCTTGCAATTAATTAGGAAGCAGGTATACTCTTCCAATATTACAAATAAATTATTAAATAACTTAATTCCTGATGCTAATGTACAAATTCTAGCTAAAGATTACGTTACATAAACGTATATGAGATAATTGCATACACCAGTTACTCTGAAAGAGAAAGGAAATCAAGTACGATTGAAATAAAGTATAGCAATGAGTATTCAAAATTATATTTGGAAAAGAATAAAATTTCCAATACAACCTGCTGAAACTAGAAACAAGGCAAAACCTTCTAATGAAAATACCAGGCCCGGCCCTAAGCCCGGCCCGTTCCAGTACTCGGCCCGGCCCGGCCCGTACCCAAATTTTTCCTACCTCGGCCCGGCCCGGCCCGTTTCACCTTAGGCCCGGCCCGCGGGCCGGGCCGGGCCGGGCCGGGCTTACGGGCCTGAGTGAAGGTCTCTAGACTGCACAGCTCTGCCAGTCGGAAGACCCGCCGTGTGCTGGCTTGCTACGGACCGTGCACGTTGACTTTGACAAGCCTAATCAGATTATTGATTGATAAGAGCAGAATATTTATTTAGGATATTGTGGCATTCTGCCGCACCTCCAGCGGACCCAATTGCTTGGCTTAACAGTATCCACAGAGCGAGGTCAACCTATTTCATGGGAAGTTTGTTGGGAGCAAACGAGTCGTGGATTAAAACTGGGAACCGTCATCCTCGTGATTTTCTTCCTGATCTCATTCGGTTAGGTTAAAGCAAGAGTACATAATAACTAAGAGTGTGACAAGCGTCACACTCTTAGTTATCAAGCAGAAAACATCATCTGCACAATAACGGCCTACCCCCCCCCACAACTGAGTACCTGGTGACCCCCCCACAACTGAGTACCAGGTACACAATTGTGCACGAGCACTCGCTTGTATGTTTACATGTTGAAGCCAAAAACATTCTATCAGCAGCTGGCCACTTTTCAGCGGGGGGTCACCAGGTACTCAGTTGTGGGGGGGGGTAGGCCGTTATTGTGCAGATGATGTTTTCTGCTTGATAACTAAGAGTGTGACGCTTGTCACACTCTTAGTTATTATGTACTCTTGGTTAAAGTCCCAGAGCGCTGGACCTGTATATATGTG
>JASAND010016347.1:0-29953 GCA_030248195.1 Trissonchulus latispiculum | reverse complement strand
TGGTATCAAATGAAAGCGCTAAGCAAGCTGAGCAACTTTTGTCATAGAACTGCATGCTCAAAGTGGCTGTAGAGTGCTGTGGTGGGGTGGGGTGGGGACTTAGGCGATTTTCGGTCAAAATGAAATTTTTCAAAAGTGGTCAAATTTGGTACCAAATGAAAGCCCTAAGCGAGCTGAGCAACTTTTGTCATAGAACTGCATGCTCAAAGTGGCTGTAGAGTGCTGTGGTGGGGTGGGGTGGGGACTTAAGCGATTTTCGGTCCAAAATGAAATTTTTCAAAAGTGGTCAAATTTGGTACCAAATGAAAGCCCTAAGCGAGCTGAGCAACTTTTGTCATAGAACTGCATGCTCAAAGTGGCTGTAGCGTGCTGTGGTGGGGTGGGGTGGGGACGTAAGTGATTTTGGGTCAAATGTGAAATTTTCGAAAAGTGGTCAAAATAGAATCTGCTTGCGCATGGTGTTCGGAAATATATTATGTTGGTTCTTTTTTGCGCATACATATGTAAAAGAATGGAAAACAAGAACCAAAAATGCTCCTTCGTCGCATGTAAAATACATATGAGTACTCTCAGGCAGGTTGTACAAAGACGGAAACTAGCCTGTAAAATGCATATGAGTGGCGTTGAGGTTGTAAATTAATGGAAACAAGTTGCAACGGCTTAACATATGAGCCTGTCCTATAACGAGGCTCATATTGGCGTCACAGTGCAGCCATCTTAAAGATCATCAGGTCATCATATTAAAGAAAAAACGAATGAATAGACATAACATGTTAACATTGTGGCTTGAAAGAAATGGACAGAAAAGTGAACTGCGACACCTCAAGTTTACTGTACATATGCAAGCTGATGTTCCCCGAAACACCATGGCACCTACTATTTCCGGAAGCACTATAGTACACCTACTGTATTCTCGGAACACTATGACACACTACTCTCACATACGTAATGCTTTCCCCACATGGCTCTGAGTCAGAGCGCAGAGTGGCATGCCGTATAATGCGTATGCACAGTATAATGTCTTAGCGACAAGATGTGTGAAGGACAATTTTGTAATGAAAAGCTTTACGTGCTATTTATATGAAAGTCAAGTTTCGACAAATTATATTATGACATACGCCAATATGAGCCTCGTTATAGGACAGGCTCATATGTTAAGCCGTTGCAACTTGTTTCCATTAATTTACAACCTCAACGCCACTCATATGCATTTTACAGGCTAGTTTCCGTCTTTGTACAACCTGCCTGAGAGTACTCATATGTATTTTACATGCGACGAAGGAGCATTTTTGGTTCCTGTTTTCAGAATCCCTGCAGCGGGACGAACATTTTTATAAAATTTAAAATTTCAAAAATTTTAAAATATCGATTTTTCGGGGAAATTTTTCGGACCGTTTAAGCTATTCAGCTCATTCTTGCAGAAAAATTTTCCCATCCGAAGATGCATCGATTGACACAAGAACGAAAAAAATCGGTTGAGAAATAAGCATTTTATTCCAAAAATTCGTTTTTCCATTTTCTTTGATGTTTGCCGCTTTTTGCTGCTTTGACTGGTTAAAATTCGCGACTCGGTCAACGGAAAATTTTTTCGATTAGATTTTCAGGACCGCCTAGGCGTCAGCTTTTAACTGATTTATGTGGTATTTCAAATTTTGAAAGTAGATTTTTTGAAAAATACCAGTTTTTGACCAAAAAGGTTTTTTGGTTCTGGTTTTTGCTAGCTTACACTGCTACAGTTAAATCACGGCCGCAACATCAAAGAGAGCCAAAAACCTGCTGAAACCAGGGTTATTGTTTAAAAATTCATTGCTGGTGCAATACAAGTCGTAGCAACAAAACCATTATATCGTTGGATTCAGCTCAGCTAGAACTTTATGATTATGTTATTTTCACTCACTTTTGCTAAATTTGCTTTGCCGAAATTTTTGGTCAAAAAGTGGTATTTTTCAAAAAATCTACTTTCAAAATTTGAAATACCACATAAATCAGTTAAAAGCTGACGCCTAGGCGGTCCTGAAAATCTAATCGAAAAAATTTTTCGTTGAGCGAGTCGCGAGTTTTAACCAGTTTAAGCTGCAAAAAGCGGCAAACATCAAAGAAAATGGAAAAACGAATTTTTGGAATAAAATGCTTATTTCTCAACCGATTTTTTCGTTCTTGTGTCAATCGATGCATCTTCGGATGGGAAAATTTTTCTGATAGAATGAGCTGAATAGCTTGAACGGTCCGAAAAATTTCCCCGAAAAATCGATATTTTAAAATTTTTGAAATTTTAAAAAATGTTAAATTTTATAAAAATGTTCGTCTCGCTGCAATGATTCTGAAAATATATAGGTTTTATGGGGTTACGACGTATATTTAGTTCACTGGAGGCCTCACAGATTTTGTACACACATTTTTGTGTCAGACTTTAGTTTAATTTAGGGGTTTTCAACCTCAAGTGTTAAAAAATACTTGGCGAAAGATTTGGCCAAAAAAGTAGTAAAAACTTCTGATAAAATGGTGTAATTTCTCATATTATTGGGATAATGGGGGGGGCTAGCTCTTTGAGTAGGGGGAGAGCTGTCGCCCAAGGTCCCCAGTGAAAATAAGTCAGGAGCTGCCACCTCGTCAGCCTGATGACTTGCTGGAAATGTGGTTCGCTTGAATTTGTAGGTCAGCCACAGGCTCGCACCCAGGATTTTGAAAGGGGGGGGGTCCAAGGTAAAACGCAACGGGGGTCTGGGGGGCGGAGCCCCCCAGAAGTTGAAGAATGTTTGCCCAAAAACAGTACATTGGACGTGCGCTGAAATTTTTTAAAAATAGTTGTTTTTGCCATAAAAATAGCAAAAATTTTCCATTCTGTCATCCCAAAGGGGGGGGGGACGGTCTAGACCCCTTGAAACTCCCCCCTCCCTGAGTGCGGCCTTGGTCAGCCACGTATCCCTTTAACTTGTTATTTTTCCTAAAAACAGTCTGAACTGTGTGTCTCATGTTGTGTGCTGTGTAGGTGGAGAACATCTTGATAGAGGATGACGGGAGACTGGTCCTCTGTGACTTCGGGAGCGCCACCACCAAAGTCCTCTCCACGCAGGCCCTCCCTGTCACTCTCATTCAGGAAGAAATTAACAAGTTAGTTACGCAGTTTACCACCACACACTACTGGCATTTTTTAGGGTTTTGAAAGTGGGGGAACTGGGGAGGGTTCCGAATAGTGGGGGGCGAGCCAATGGTAAAAATATACCGAAATGTTTAGCGAAAAATTAGCATTTTTAAGGTAAAAACGCAAAAAATCGCTGTTTTTAAGCTTAAAATGAGCTAAAAGTAGTGGTACGTAAACTAACTTGTTTCTATAATTCATAAATTAGCTAAAAATTGAGAAAATTTTTGAAAATTTGACCTCAAAAACCTAATTTTTTGACATTTTTGGGTGGCCCCCCAAAAAAGTGGGTGGAGGCTTGCCGAAAAATGGGGTTGGGGGGCTCCGAAAAGTTGGCCCCTCCCACTAAAAAAATGCCAGCACTACACACACTACAACATTAGTTTTATACTGCCTTGACGGCCAAATGGATAAGGCGTTCGACTAAGGATCCAAATCCCAGGTTCGAATCCCCGCTGCCACAAGGCTTTTACAAATCCCCTTGAGCAAGGGGACTAACACATAGTCAAGCTGGATAAAATCCACTCGCATATGCGGGATAAACCCATTTGACAAACTTTGCCGGGCCACCCTGAACTTCTTCTTCTTCGTCTTCGGCAATCGATCCATTGATCATACATCCGGCCATCATAGATGTCCGGTTTGTCGTTGGAACTCCACAGTCTCCTTTTCTCTCCCTAATACTCTTGACAGAGTATGAGGGGAGACTCCAAAAATTCTTCTTCGTTCTGCATCCCACCCTGAACTGAACTACTGGAAAGACCTGGACCAAAACGAATTATATGTACATGTAAGTGTTGTGCTTCACGATATTATATGCCGTACTGCTGTGACTCCTCCGGTGCGACCTGGAGGTGACCTAGAGTTGGCGGGGAAAAAACCGTCGACGGGGAAAACCCACTTTTCCAAATTGAGTATTTTTCTAACCAGGAAACCTTAAATAAACACATATTTGTGCTTGGAACCTGTAAATTAAATTAGTATGGGTTTTACCTAGTTTCTTTCCATTATGTGTGGTCCAGGTTGCCAAAATCTGGCATGGTGCTGTTTCAATCCAAATTTTTTATTTCCATTAAAAATGGCCAATTTTTCACTAGAATAGGCCCCGCTCTTTCTCGAATGGCACCACCGTCAAAATTGTTCTGGCACGCTTCCAGCAAAAAACCCGGAGGGCTTTTCCCGCAGTGGGTTTTATCCCGAAGAGAAAAGTAATTTTAATTTCTCCAAAACGACAGGGTCTACAGAGACCATTTATACCTCATTCGAAAGCTTAGGGCAAACCCTAATTAAATACTAGCAAAGTCGTGATAGCCCAAACCAGTCGTAAGTTCTGGTCCAAAGAAGAAAAAGTGGGTTTTTTCCGCTTGACTATATCGATTCGCCGTGGGCTCCACTCCAGCCAAACCAGCTGTCTATCCATACCTGGTCGGTAAATGGGTACCACTGCGGTGGGAAGGTAACAGAAGTCTGTGTTCTGGCGCAATGCGCGTGAGAAATGAAGTGCTGTAGAATAAAGGTAAAGGTAGAATGTAAAACCACCATTTTGTGAAGAAAAATGGTCGATTTTTCGGAGAATAATTTTTCCAAAAGTCAATAAAAATTTGTTCAGTTCTTCAGTATAAAAAGAATTAAAGATCCGCAGATTTTTCAAAAACAAAAAATCTTCCACACCTTGGGGGCTCCCCCCCCCCCCCCCATAATATTATCCCCCCCGTCACGAAATCCTGTCCACCTGCCTGGAGTTTTGCGTTCGTCATAGGACTAGCTCTGCTCCACTCGTACAGGGATTGTGATGGCAATTTCATGATTTTTACAGTTTTTACTATATATACTGTTTAGCATTAGGCCTTGTCAGTAATATTTGTCGTCTCTTTGTTCAGATATACCACATTGTCGTATCGTGCTCCCGAGATGGTAGATTTGTATGCGGGTCATCCGATAACCACCAAATCTGATATTTGGGTCAGTTTTGCGTTTTTCCTACCAGCCTGTTTTAGTCTATTTGCTTTCCATTTGATTGATTGTCCATTGTCAGTGTCCTGTAGCATGTTTAATTGAACCAGAAGTGTACACATACAACTTGATATTTGACTGTAATTTTATTTGTGTTCTAATGTTATTTGTTATTGCTTCGTATGGTTTGTTCTTAATGTGTGTGTTGTGTTGCAGGCTCTCGGAATTATGCTGTATAAACTGTGCTATTTCTGTCTCCCCTTCGGTGACAGCATCCTAGCCATTCAGAATGCCACCTATCAAATTCCCGCCTCCGGCCCACCCTATTCCGATCTACTCTTAGGATTAATTAGTCAGTTTTTCTAAGTTTACGTTACTTCTTGCCTGCAGGGTGTTTTCCTGAAAATGTTCCTGCTCTTCCTGGAATTTAAATTCAAGCACTTGATGACTACGCATAGTTTTCCAGCTTGTGGAAAATGCACTGTTTCACAATGAAAGTGATACCTACGTAGTTTAGTTTAGTACTTGTTTTGTATTGTGTATAGGATATATGCTGGAACCGGACCCGGATAAGAGGCCGGACATCTATCAGGTTTCCGTGGCTGCCTTTCGATTGGACAATCGTAAATGTCCCCTTCCTAATCTCAATGTAAGTCCAACAACACGTTGATAATATTTAAGTACCCATATATTTTATGCACATCTAAGGCTCATTCTATGGAATTTTCTTTAAGGGGAGGGTTGGGTAGGGGGAGCATTTTTTCCTTGAAGGTTTCAAAAATTTTTGAAAAGCAAAATTTTTCCTTGAAAGTTTCAAAAATTTTTGAAAAGCAAAAATAAGTGTAAATTAGCAGAAATTGAGTTAACGCCGCAGGCGCGAAAAATTCTGAAAATCTTTAAAAAAGCTGCTATTGAAAGGTTTAAAATGTTGAAATAAGGGTAAATTTAGCAAAATTCAAGTCAATTTCGCGCCAGTCGCGCGAAATCTTTTGAAATTTTATGTCCGCGCTGCGCGCGGTCAACAAAATTTTTCTTTGCGGTTTCGGACGGGGGGAGCGGCCGCCACCTTCCCCCCCCCTAAGTGCGCCCCTGATCTCAGGTTAGATTGCTGATTTTTTGTACTAAGTGACCCACTTTGGTCATCCCCCTCCCCTCACTTGTGGACAGAACTCTATTCCCCGTTTGTGTTTCCTTAAAAATGCCAGTTATTCAAATTTTGTCTCTTTCGTCTACGCTATGCGATGAGACCCGCAGTTTGGTTTTATTAATTGAGGTTAGGAAATCACCTGAATTTGCATGTATCGATCCATACCTATCATTTGATTGACACCTGACTAAAGCAAGTTGTTGTTGTTGTTTCGAAAACTGCAACATATCACCACCACGACTCGGGTGCATTTTAGTTTTGAATTTTTGTTTCAGAAAGTCCCGGGTCCTACAATCTCAGACTTGAGAAGACTGAAGCGAACACACGATCAACAGCGCTCCGCCGAGTCTGCCATGCAAAGGTACACCCCAAAGCCCAAATCCTCTGAATAGATTACATACGTGTGGTTCTGCTATTTCAGATGAGGGATGTTTGCTGCCTGGGGACGAGGTCAAGATTGGATATCCTGTCTCAGGGAGCCCCAGGGCCAGGGTGCTTGCCTTCCTGAGGGGTGTGGGGCGGATCTGGACGTGGATCCGGTCTGCTCCTACCGCAATGAATTCATTCGCGATGGTCCTGGAACGCGAAGAAGAAGAAGAAGAAGAAGGAATGTCTGTTGTCTGCCTTCGTTTACAATGAAATTTTGAGAACAAGAGGGGATAATAAACGTTTATAGCATACTACAGTTGTTTATATACATGAGATAATACGAGCGTATGGTGTGTAAAAGAGATCGTATAATAATGTAAAGGTAAACTGTAAACACCTGTTCAGATATATACAGGTGTCGAGTCTTTCCCCTTTTAATAAGTGTTGAGATCCTAGTTGGCAGGTTTTTCCATGTTCTAGTTAATAAAATTTCAGTCAAATACTTTGGTTGTTTTGTTGATGACTTTTCTTTCTTGTAGCAATAATACGACTGCTTCTGAGGAGGTGAAGGTCCCCGGTTCCTCTTCTTCCCAACGTCACGGAGGCTCAGCCTCTCCAAGTCTGGCGAATGAGAGCGGGGGCCTCCCCCAGTCTCGGATGACGACGGTGACTCCCAGGGAGCGCCCTCGTGGCCTCATGGCACCCCAGAACCCCCTCCCACTCCCCCTCCCACTGGCGGCCGGAGGTGACGCCTCCACCAGCTCCGGTGGTCTCACTCCTTGGAAGTTGCGGGGTGGACCCAGTGCAATGTCTTCCCTGGCTGCAAACAGGGTATGCCGTGTTAATGCTATTGCAGTAGTAGTAAGGCACGGAAGGAGGTACTAGTTTGTCCAGATCTGAAAAGACTGACTTTGTCTAAATTAGAGGACGCCGGGGGGGCAGGATGGGGCTGGGTTTTCTCTAAGCCAAAATAAGTGGGGGAGGATAAAACGGGCTTAAAACGCTAAAAATACCGTAAAATTTTGTGTGTTTTCTACGTATACTGCTACAACTAAACTCGAAAGTGGTCAAAAAGTTTTAGTACCAAAATAGACGATTTTTGACAAGCCGGAAATTTTTTGACTAAAAATCTTTAAAATTTGGCATTTTCTGGGCATTTTTTGACTAAAAATCTTTAAACTTTGGCATTTTCTGGGCATTTTATAGTGAGTGGGGGGAGCCCAAAAAAGTGGGGGTGGGGGAACGAGTGGTGGGGGAGAGGTCGAGTGGGGGGGAACCCAAAACGTGGGGGAGGGGCGTCTCCACCCCCCTCCAGTAAAGAAAACCCAGGGGGAGGAACCCGAATAAAGGATCATCCTTGAAATACATAGGCGGTAGCCTTCTTTGGTTGCTGGCTGCCTCTTTATCTTTTCACATAATTGTGGAACATGGGCATAATTTATGCAGAAGAAAATGCTATACAAACCCTGCCTAACGTTTGCTACGAACTGGGAATTGGTCTTCGGGGGTGAACAACCTACGACCCAACACAACAGGGTTTAGCTAATGTTCAGCTATGATTTTAGGTTTGATGGAGCTGCTATGTTTGTGTGTGTGTGTTGTAGATGACAGAATCAGTGTCGAATCCGGACCTGTCTTGTGCCGCGTCCTCCTCGGGTCGACGGCATGGCCCGGAGCCGCCGCCCTCTGGCTCTGACGGGACTGGGAGTGGTGACGGGGATACGAGGCGGGGCCCTCAACGGGGCTCCACATCCGATCGAACTCTCACTGGGGGTGGTGGTGGTGGTAGTCTTGTGCCGAGTCAGTCGATGCAGGCTGGTTTCGGCACCACCTCTTCTGCTCCCCGCTATGCTGACCGAAAGTCCAGGGGTGCATACTTAATGCTTCACTTAGTTTAAATAATTAATGTCTTGCGCTGGTAATAATAAACAGTATGAATGCTTATTGTCTGACTGTTCAAGGACCATTCCTTCCCAGGAAAATCTTATCGGTTTAATTCTTCTTTATCTTGCAATTTAGCTTAGGTAGTCATCATATTATAGAAATTCGTTAAACTAATTAATGAAAACACTCTTGTGTTGTGACCTGCAGCAGTCGCTTTAGTCGCAATAATATAATATAGTTTGATCAGTGGGCTTTTTCTTTGTATATTATATTGTAGGTGGTGTGACTCTTTCCTCTCAGGAGTCGGATGCTGGGGAGAATCCGTTCGATCCCCAGCGGTCCGCGTCTCCCTTCGTCCCCGTGGAGCCGCCCTCGGGTCCTCTGGTCAGCCTGAGCCCGGAGCCGCCGCCTCCAGCCCCACCCCGAGCCCTGGGAGAGGAGACCCCCACTCCCTCGGAGGAGCCTCCCGCGCCCACAGCCTCCTTTCCCTTTCGACTCCCTCACCAAACTCATCGGCGAAATGTCAGTGATACGTCGGCTGCTCTGTTGGCTGGAAATCGTCCCAGTGCCTTCAGGTGAGTTACATTAGTCCCCCCGTCTAATTTTGTAGTTTGTGCTCTGTTGTGCCTATCTGCGGATTGGATTGGATGTAAGGGTTAAATTGGTGACTTTGATGTAATATTTGAAGGGGGCAAATATTGGCTCTATATCAGGGTATCTGAATGGAGGAAGCGGGGGAGGATGATGTCTTCAGCTCAAGTCGTTGTTCGGAAACTGACAGTTCTATGTAGAATAGAGAGTCCACAAACTCTGTAGCTAGTTTATAGTTTGTTGGACCCACGGTTTTTTTTGGGCAAAATTGGGGGCATTTGCCCACTCGGCCAAAAGTTTGCCCACTCAAATTTAAATTTGCCCAGCAGTTTGCCCACTGAAAAATTGGACAACAGAGGTAAAAGAAGTGAGCATTTCTATTACGGTTTTATTGCTAATTTTTAAAAATCTTCAATTTTTTTCTGGGGGGCTGCCGCCCCCCAGACCCCCCGCTGTGGTTCCTGTGTCACTACTAAATTGTAATTTGATTGTAACTTTACTTCACTTCACTTATTGTCTATTTCTTCTTCTTCTTCTTCCAGCAGCACGGCAGGACCATAGCTCCGGCAGCATTAGATGCGGCCAATCCGACGCAGGAATATTCTAAATGTCTATTTCTAAATATGTCTCCTCGAAATGTTGCAAAATTTGTATTTATAAAAAAAGTGCAACTGCAGAAAATCGAAACCATGACTCAAAACATGTGCAAAAATATCAAAATTTGAAAAATTTGTTCAGCTTCTGGGGGGCTGCGCCCCCCAGACCCCCTGCTGTTGTTTTAATATGTTTTAATATGTATAAGAACCCTGTATTGTATAAAAACTAAGATTGCTTAAGGCACAACTAACGAAAACGACAGGAAATTCAACGGTATTGAATAAAACACGCTATTAATTAAAGCAAGTTAAAATCAAGGTTAAAAATCGCTTAGCAAAATTTTGTAATTTTGCCCACCGATCTCTAAATTTGCCCACTCAATCCTAAATTTGCCCACTAAAATGCCCACTGGCCGTTTTGAAAAAAAAACCCTGGACTTGGACCCCATTTGTCTCATCCGTGAACTAATTATTGTGAAAAGTTTTATTTGTGTAAACATTTTTATCAGTTTATTATCTAGTCTTTTGCTCTGATATTCATAAAGAAATAATGAAAAACGCGTGCCCACCAGGCAGGAGCTCCAGAGAATAGTTCTCCCTGGGTAAGAGCGCTGGCTTGGCTCTCTCCTGTTACGGACTAAGGCTTCGGCCTCAGTGACTGCAGGCAGGTGTTTTCCATTATTTCTTTACGATTAATGCTTGCATCCTTCGTGGATCCGCCTGCTAGCCCGCGTTTACCTCATTTTTTTCTTGATGTGTATGAGCTCTGGTATTATTGTTTGTTTTCCAGGCCCTACTATAGCAATCTGGAGACGGCAGCGGTGCCTCAGTCCTGCGAGGAGTTGACCACTCTCGGCCAGTCCACCCAGCACCTCCTCTCCTCTCAGTCCTCGAGGGATCTGCCCCCCGCCTCCCTGGCTGTCCACGGGGAGACACCCCTGAATTTTCTAGGGGGCCCACTGGCCGGAGGCTCTCAGCCCACGGTTGCCATGGAAACGACGTCGTTTGGCGGTGATCCTCCGAACAATTTCTGTCTGGAGCAACAGTTGGTGAATGGGACTGTGAGTCGGAGTGACTCAGTGTCCTTGAGCTCCTCCCAGGGCGGGGGAGGAGGAGGGGGCGCCCCCCAGCAACCCTCCAACTGGAATCCCTTTGCCCAGCCGGACATTGATGACGCCAGCTTTGGTCTGACCTTTGACCGACTCCCACGACGAGGCTCTGCCAGCAGTAAGCTATTTTACTTCCTACTGTAATTTTATATAAGTTATAACAGTTATAAGTTATAATAGTTTATATAACTTATAATATATTTTATATATTATAAGATTTGTTAATTTTGGTGTTTTTGGCATTAATGGCATTTTGTATGTATTCTTTGTTTGTTTTTTAAACTTGCTGTGTCGCTTGTTCCAGGCACGTCCAACGTGAAGAGTCGGGAGTCCTTGGTCATGATCGATCGGGATCCCTTTGGCTCTGCTCCCTTCGATCCTACCAGTTTGTTTTCTCTTGGTTTTGTTTCTTGATTAAGCAGTATTAACATAAAGCTATGTAAAGCATTTAAGCCTCTCTGTACTTTTCTATAGTATCTGTGGGCAAACTAGCAATATTGTAGGGATTTTCCGTCAAAATTTTGTCTTGTTTCCTGTGTACTGCTCTCTGTGAAGATGTGATTTGGTTTGGCTTTGGCTTTGCAGAGCAGCCTCGAAGCGGTGCGGGGAGTCGTCACAGTATGAGCAGTGCCGGCCTGGAGGTCCCCTCCTCCACCCAGAGTCAAGTCAAGTCCTCCTCTAAGAAGGGCGCCAACCCTTCTGCTCCCAGAGGATCCAACTCAAGACACCTGATTGTCCCACCGCTCTCTGGAAGTGGCAGTGGTGGCGGCGCCACCTCAGCATCACAACAAGGTAACCACTATGGGGAGTGCTGCGCTCATGATTGGCTCATGTGTCTCTCCCCACCTCCTGAGCAGCCGGAGAGGTGGAATTGCTTGAGTATGGCTCCAGACTCCGCCCCCTGTTCCCCGAAACATGAAATTGTTGAAGGAGGTAGAGATTGGTGGGGAACGGGGAGTGGGAGATTCCATGTGTCGCCCCGCGGGCCGGGCTGCCACACGGTTCGGTGGCATGTGGAGCATTTCCCGGGGACCTCCCTTTGCCACTTGTGTCGCTATGAGAGTGATGAGCATTTGTAGTTGTCAGATTAGAGAGCAGAGGGTGGAGGCTATATTCCTGAAGGGGACAGGGGACTTTACCTAACCATGTGCTTTTGTGGGGGACCATTTTTCCTATGTTGACATGCTGTTTGAGCTTATTCAGACGATATCAAAATATTTTTGATGTTGATTTTTGGCTCCGTTAATTCTAGTCCATAAGGTGCATGAAATTGTCTAACATCATTTCCTAGTTAAACACTGCTGTATACCTACCTTGCAGCATAATTATTTGCTGGCAACTAGTGAACCCTATTGTCTTTATTTTTGGAATAATTTTCCACATAAACTAACCCAAAAGAAAGCCTAAATTTCTTTTGATTTTTAAATTAACGGGTTTAGGGCAAAAACTTGCCGTAGATTTATCGATTTTTTTAATCAATGATTTCTTATCACCTTTGTTAATAATTTGTGTAATTAACAGCACTCTTTTTCTGTGCAGTAGTGGTACTGGATTTTTAGCTTTTTATAGGAAGGATTGTTTGTTCATGTGTTTAGTTTTTGGGATGGGATTTAGTATTTAGTCAGCTTCAGTTTTCTTTTTTCTTTTAGTCTTTTCTTTTCTGTTTTTAATTGTAACATCAGATGTAAAAAAAACATCCTACATAATTGCTCGGGCGCAGCCATTTTCTGAAAAAAGTTTAGCCAGCAAAATTTACTTCAGCTAGGCCTTGATATCTTTTCCAGGCTAATCTTTACCATTACATATTTTTTCACAATTTCAATAAATTTCTCAGAGCACTATATTACTTTTGTTTATATAGAAGATGCTTCACCAAATTGTTTAATGGTTCGCAGTCGCTGCATCCGTCAACTAAACTTTTTGCGTTTCCCACTGGCTGACACAGTTTGTCTCTTTGTCCCTTGTTTTCACGTCCGTGTTTTTGAATCATTTTGCTTTGATAAGGGTTAATCTCGGAATGAGAGCTAGATATTATTTGATTGTCTTAAAACTGTCATTCAGTTGAATTTGTGCATGAAGCATGGTACTAATTTTGGGTATACAGTTGTTGCTTTTCTCGAAATCGACTATATTTATATTTTTGATTTAAAGTTAGGAATAGGTGGAGGGGCGCCCCCACTTGTAGAAGAATCCGACACTAATCAGTGCTACATAGCTCCTTCGTCTGCTTGTGGTGGTGTTTAGCATGCTTTGTGTTTTTGCTGTTCTTTTGCTTTGCTGTGCATCTTATAACATTTAGTCATCTAACCAGCCGTAATATTGTCTGATTTGGTTGTGCAACTAATTATTTAGTAAACTATTTTTTCGGTGTGCTGTCTAATGTCTGCATCACTGTGGCCTAGTGTTAGCATGTAACTAACTGTGGTTGTTTGCACTAACTTTGGTTTAGTTTTCTGATTTTGCTCACAATTAACAACGTGCACCAGGAAAAAAACTTCTGACTATAAGGCACGGCACAGCATTTCACCGGAATAGTTTAGGTGTTATCGCCGGCATTTCCAACATTTTTAAAAAAGGAAGGAAGTTCTTTTTCGATTGTTTTCTTTTCACTGCTGTTTTACTTTGTGCTATTCAAAAAAAATTTGAAAATTTGCAGAAACTCCAAGTTTTTGCCAAATTCAACCAATATTAGTAGGGTGATATATATGCCAAAAAGTCAATACGTTGATCAATTTCGGGTTCAAATATATATCTAATCAAGCTGACGAACGGTGAGCGACAGTTCATTTTAAGACGGCGGCTTGGTTGTAAAGTGCAAGGGGGGTTCATCTCCCAAATGGAAATGTTGGTCTGAACCCACCACCTGCACTTCTGAGTGTGAGTCTCTTTACAATTTACATTTTTCGTTTCATGCATAGAATAAGAGGTAGATGACACGTTGACATCTGCATGGACAGAGACGTGCTGGAGTATCACGTTGTGTTAGGGTTAGTTAGGTTCACACTCTGACCATTTTGATTCTAGTTATAGTGCCATTCGTATCTTTAGGGCTTAATATTAGTCACAGTATATACCTGCTTTAGTCTAAACTTAGCTATTGTCAGACGTAAACAGGGTATTTTTCAGGGGGAGGGGGCGACCCGAATTGACCCACCCCCCTGTAATCGTCCTGTCCAGAGATTTTTGGGGTTCCTAAATTTTTGTCTAGACTACAGTTTTCCGGCTTTGTCGGAGATTTTTACACGTTGATTGCCCAGTTTTAGCCTAAATTTAGCCATTTTTGACAAATTTTTTCGTCTCCATGCAACATATATACGCCAGATTAAATACCAATTTTTGGCTCATACCTAGACTCTCCCTCCGGCAACAGTGATCTAAAACATACCCTGCTTAACCAAGAAACATTGGCAGAAAACCCATGTAGAAAACAGGCTACTTTTGTACAACATTTTTGTCCATGTTAGACAACCTTAGACTCTGTCCACTTTTGGCGCCCCCCACTAAAGTGAACCCCGCTTTATTTGTGATATTCGAAATAAGTGGCCTTTGAGGGCCTTGACATATTATGATGTATGAATGCAACCTAGGACTTGAGGAATTGAGGAAACTCTGAGTTGTCTAAAATGTAGACGTCCTTACCTCATCCAAGTTTGGCTTATACTTCTAGTATATAAATAACAAGTAACAAAAATGCTCCGCCGCTGCGCTTTTCTATCTCGATTTTTTAATTTTTCTCGCCTGTGGCGCTTTTCTAGCTAATATTCAAATTTTTTGGGGCCTGCGGCGCCTTTCTGACCGAATTTAAAAATTTTTCTTGCCTGCGGCGCTATTATGTATTAATAACTTTTACAACGTTTAGGCGCCTCCGACGCTTTTTTACCTCATATTTTCGTGCCTGCTTCGCTTTTCTATTTTTCTCCATTTTACGAATTTCCGCGCCTGCGGCACTATTCTGTCTCGATTTTAACAATTTAAAATTTTAACAATGCGCCTGGCAGAGCTTTTTATTCAAATCTTTTCAAGTTCCAATACGAATTTTGCCATAATGTCAAAGAATTTCTCAACTTTTATTGAAATCTTTAAAAAGATTTCCATTACGGCTATTTTTCAAAATTTCAAAAATTGTCTCAGCTTCTGGGGGGCGCCGCCCCCCAGCCCGCCCCCCCGCCCGCCCCCCCCCCCCCGCGTCGGCTAGCGACAAGTCCTAGATCTCGTCATTTTTGCTGCTCCCAAAATGAACCCCCCCTTTCCGGCGCGATCCTGGGTGCGCCCCTGTCCCCCACTGACTCGCCCCACCTCAAAATGATTCGCCCCCCCGAGAGCCCCCTCCCAAAGAGCCTCCCCCAAGAAAAATTCCCTAGAATTAGCCCAGTGCCTTGGACACTGGCGGATCCAGGATTTCGTGACGGGGGGGGCGGTAAAATTTTTCCAGCGGGGGGTCTGGGGTGCGGAGCCCCCCAGAAGTTGAAGAAATTTTTTGTTTTTGCAATAAAATCGGTCTTCGGATCTTTACTGAAGAACTGAACAAATTTTTTTAATTCTTGACATTTTTAGGCAAAAATGGTAATTTTCTCCATAAAATCGGATGCATTTCAAGCTTTTCTTCACAAATGCAATAAATATGCGGTTAAAAAGTAGAAAATTCGCGCCGAAGGCGCGAAATACTTTTGGTTTTTTGCCCTTTTTCCTCTTTCTCTCCTTAATTTTTCCTACCTTCGAATCGCGACGGGGGGGGCTGCCGCCCCCCCCCCCCTGGATCCGCCCCTGGCCTTGGACTTCTTATGTAGGTAGGTAGTAGGATAGGATATGGACTGCGAAGTGCTCCTAGACACAAGAGGCTCTCCCCGAGGCGGCATGCTATTATTCGATAGGGTTGTAGCAAGATAACCGAAACTCGAAAGTGTTGGACACCGCAGAACATTGGTGTCACTAGAAAGCTCTCGTTTGAGTAGATAAAATGTTGTAAGAGGTACGCAGCGGCAAATTGTAGAAAAACATGGGTTACAGTCACTGGAATGGACGAAATGACGATGTCACTTGGAAGCTCTCAAAGAGCTGAGAATAAATTGTGACAAAGCTTGAAACACCGATTTTTTTGAAAACGATTGTCGAGGCACAAACTCGCCGATAGTTTCAGAAAAAATGAAAGCTTCAAATATGAAAGTGTGGAATAGGGTTGCATTAAGGTCACAGCTACAAACTGTAGCAGAATGTTATTATGGGCGTCGATAGGAGGAAAAGCGAGAACGGCGACCCATTCGTGACAATTTGCTTGTTATTTGCTTATCTGTGTTTATTTATTTATTTATTTGTTCTGTTTTTAGGCGGGAATGGACATGATCGTAGATTGCATCGGAAACAGCACCATCATCTCGTGGATGAGCATTCTACTGACGTCTTGGACGCCGAGATCCCACCAGAATTGGGAGGTCCTTCCACGGGAGGGTCCGGTCCTCCGAATCTGACTGGAGGGGGCGGCGGCCCACTGAGCAGTCTGACGGGTCGCCAGAGTGGGGGCGCGGGACGCTATCTGAAACTGGTGGATACGACTGATGATGATGACGATGATGATGAGGAAGTGGATGTCGACCAACGATCGGGGAGTCAGCGCAACGGGACCCTGTCCCACCCATCCAAGATCCCTCCTGTTCATAAGTCCTCTGCGCCACCCGGAGTTGGAGGGGTCCGGGTAGTGGATCCTCCCGCCTCCGCGAGTCATCCCAGCAAACCTCTGCCTTCCCGAGATCCTGATACCGACTCCATCGGATCCTGTAGTAGTTTACAGGTAGGTACTGACTTCATCATGGTTACAGGGTGTATTCTAATATTTTTGGAGTATAAGCTTGTTTTTGGTCGTAAAGTAATCTGGTTTCAGACCTTAGTTAATCATTTTGTTGGCCGGTTTATCGATTTGTCCTGTACATGATCCAGAGCATTAATAACATCGGCCCCATCTCAGGTTAAAGCTGTACTTGAAAGTCTTTGACGATGAAGGTCAACTATCCAGTTCACGAATCTACCAAACCAATAAATTCCATTTCTAGATCAGCACAGCATTTCCACCTGGGGCCAGAATAATAAAAATTTAAAAATTTAACTTTGTCGAGTCCAGTAGCTAAACTACGCTGAAAATTTGCTAGGCTCTGATTCCGTGATGGGAGTTATGCTTAAAAATATCTGCGAGTTGTCTCTATATTGTCTCTAGTGAAATTTGACTCGAGAAGTTGTGTACGTAAAAATATTACTCGACAAACTTAAATTTTTGTTAGATCGCGATATTTCGTGCGTAGAGCCATGCGAAATTAGTATTTTGAAAACACCAGTTAAATTAACTTCCATTCACTGCTGTCCGATTTTTAACTACAAAGAATCAGTAAATCACTATTAATCGGCTACTCGACGACTTGCGGACTCGACAATTTATATGAAACTGGCACCTGGGGGCAGTTTTATAAAAAATCGACTAGCATGCGAATGCTATGGTTCTAGTACTCTCAATGCTAGTGCGAGATGCAAGTGTTTCGCAAGGTGTTTCGCAAGGTGTGCAAGATCGAGTGTTTCATAAAACGTTCTGAGAACTCGGCTAAATTGGCTAAGATTCTGCTGCTGCTAGCAGCACTAGTATTGCTGGTGCGAGCAACAAGTCTGCAAGTTTAGGGCTTGCGTGAAAAAAGGGTCATTTTTTACTATATCGTATCTTTTCGATCCGCGTAGCAAACTTATATACTATTTAGCAGAGTCTTCTTGTCGAGTCGAGTAGGAACAAACGTTTCATGAAACTGTGCTCTGATCAGTTTGTTGTTTCAGCGTAACATGCAGGCGTCCACGACTGACGAGAGCGGCGATCATTCTGACGCGGAGGAGGGAGAGGGGGAGGAGGACCTGGAGGGGGAATTGGGGCCGATTCAAGACGGGGGACTCCCCCCGATGGTCGCTCCTCCCTTTCATCAGGACCTGAACATGGAAGGGGACCCGGACCCGGACCCGGACCCGGACCAGATTCTCAGTGATGGTAGCAGCAGCTGTTACTATCAGGGCCTAGCTGGCGGTTCCGGTCCACCACAGGGCGCCCTCGCTGCCGCCAAACTCTACGGCTACGAATACTTCCCCAGCAGTCTGGACGACCTCCCACCCCCGTCCTCGTCTCATCCCCCTTTGCCGGATGGTCCCTCCTCGCCCCCATTGATGCCGGCGGACACGGAGACTGCGGGGGAACGACCCCTCCTGGACGATGATGAACTGGGACTGGAGGCGGCCCTCCCCGACAGTCCGCGGAGCTCGGAGGCCAGTACCCTCGTCATCTCCCCACTGGGGGACACCTCTACTGGGAGTCAACCTTTCACCACCACGACCACCAACACCATAAGCTCTGTGGATGCCCCCTTCCTCAATGCACCGCTAGGATGTAGTGCTCCGGTTCCGCTGGCCAAGCCTGTTCCACCACCAATCATGCCCAAACCCACCCAAACTACTCCGGCTCCTTCTGGAGGGCCCTATCGACCCTCGCAACCAGGAGAGCAACCGCACCGAGGGATCTCTTCCTCCGGTTCTATGCATCAGATGACGACAGGAACCGCCTCCTTTGCCCCAATCTCTAGTGGGGACCCCCTGGCGTCTGGGGGAAGTTCCGGGGTCACTCGACTCGTCATTCGTGACACCCCCTCCCCGCGGCCGCCCGCAGAGTCCCTTCGACTCCTTCAGTCTTCTTCCACTCACCCGTCCAGTACCCAATTCCGTCACCTGTCCACTCACTTCTCCGTGGAGGATGAGTTTGGAGCGCCCCCACTGGGTCATCTGGTCTCCTCCGCCGGGCTCCCTCCACCGACCAATCCCTCTTCTTCTTCCACCAGTGGCAGTGGTGCTCGGACTAGAATCAGCATCAGTGGTGGCCCATCCATCCTGCCTCCGCCGACTGCGCCCAAACCGACGGCGGTCATCCCATCCTCGGCTTCGGCGGCCACTCCACCCCCATCCTCCTATCCCCGTAGCGCCTATCGGAGCAGTCTACCAGCCAATGCAATGCCCGGGTCCCTCTTGTCGAGCTCTGGAGGAACTCTGATCCCTTCCAGCAAGATCCCATCCTCTGTTGTCCCGCCGTTGACCTCTGGTGGTGGGAGCGGCAGCAGTAGCAGTAGTCTGGATGAAGCTTTGGATGACGATGAGTCAGTCTCCTTGGCCGCTAGTGGGCGCTCTGCCAGCAAGTCTGCCTCTGTCGGCGGGGCTCAGCGGTCCAGTCGATCTGGGGCCCTCAACGTGGGTGCCTCTGCGTCCCTGGATCTGACGTCGGAACCCGTGGTTGTGGTCGGTGGGAGCTCCTCTCTGGTAGGGGGCGGGACTGGAGGCTTCGGTCGATTCAAGGGACCGTCTCGACTCAAGAGTCACCGATCCGGGGTGAAGGCAGCTACGTCGACGGGGATTGTGAATACGAGCTTTCAGAATGAAGATTTTGAGATGACCCCTGCGACGGCATCCGCTCCGGGGAATGCCAGAGGGAATGCGGGCCGCAGTTCACTCCAGCAGGCAATATAGTGACTAATTAATTATCTGAGTAATTATCAATATCTCCTTTTCCATTTTCTTGCATTATGTTGGTCGTTTTGTTAGTTTCGGCAACGTTACATGATTTGTGGGAAATGTTTGCAGTCTATGGAGTGTTTGTCGGTCGGCAGTGTTGTCGACAGAAAGGGTGTTGGAATTATTTCGTGCTGGATTTCTTCTGTCTTAACCTAAAGTAAGAATTATTTGACTGATTTCTGTTTGAAATTGTGCACCTAAAACGGAGGATGGGATAACGTTGGCCTGGGTGTCTGCAAGTTGGATGAAATTAACTGCAGCTAGGTGCTGGTCGAGCCAGAAGCTGAAATATTTAAATGTATTTTGGAAAGTTCTTATTTGAAAGAAGCAACGACTTCTGGATAAAGTAAGCGTCCTTTCTGAAACTCTGTTTTTGTTCAATATTTTTGCGTTGTATCTGTTTTCTCTGCCTGCAGTTATACGTAAAGTCAGAGCATGAAGAATAATGATATGCATCATATAGGGATTCTTTGTGATATGGACTGTACAGGGGCGTATCCAGGATTTTGAAAAGGAGGGGGTCCAACCCGGAAAGGGGGTGGTCCGGACCTAATGTTTTGACAAAAATGGCCAAATTTGGGCCAAAAATAGCTAGAAATTTAAAAAATCTTCCGAAAAGGGGTGGGTCCGGACCCCCTGGACCTCCCCCCTTGATACGCCCCTGGGACTGTATGTAGATGAACCCAAGGTTCTCATAGTAACGGCAGCGTCCTGTTCTCCAATTTGGTCCTCTGTGTTTGGAGCGCTGCGGAATGTGAAACGAAACCCCAATGGTGATACAGGAGGCGGCCTTGTTAGTATATTTATTCTGTGGTCTGTTTTTCTGTCGCTATGCTATGCCTAAGTTTAGTGTTGCTTTATGTCGAGCCTGTTAGTGTTTATTATTTGTGTTTTCTATTTAGCTGTTTGTTATTAATTGCATAAAGTCAGTCCCCCGTTTATGCGGATAGGGGTGCCACATTGATACAGTAGGTACAGTTGTGTGTTCTGTTCCACTGTCATCATAAAAATCGTCATTTCCATTTCAGTATCTTCTTTACGATCCCTGAATGGTGACCATGTCATCATGCGCTTGACGAGGATGTTGACTGGGCACTCCCTTCTTCCCTGTTCAGGCAAATGCCTAAGTGATTTGCATTCTCTTGTAATCTAAGCTTTGTTGTTGTTTGTACTTCTATATCGATTTTGAATTCTTTCATTTGGATTTTTTCTCCTCTTCATCAGAAATTGTTGGTTTCAAAAAATTGTTTAGAATGTTTCTGGACTCTTCTGGAGGAGGGGGGCGGTTACGAAAGGTTAGTTGTAGCCGTCAGAGAATGTACACACCTGGCCAACTTATGTTATAGTTTACTGTTGTTGTGGTTAAGTACGTATATACTTAATTGTTTGTTATTTATGAATAAATACTTTGTGTTATATTACCCGATGGTTTCCTTGTGATTTCTATTTATAATAATTTAATCCATTATTAGAGTTTTTCTGCTGTCATCGTTTGTATTATGATTTTTGGTTATTGTTGGAAATCCTGGTTTGCTGTCTGCCTAATTTGCTTTGCTTTTTGTTAATATTCTGGCATTGTTGTGTTTCTGTGTTATCCATTGGTGTATAGTGTTGGTGCAGTTGCTCGTATAATGTATACTTGGCTACTAATAATGTGATTTTGTTATTACGTATTTGTCTCTGCACTCAGCTTAAGTATCTATGATATCTGAATAAAGTATTTCTTTCTTGATTACTGCAGTCTGTTAGGTAAACGAATGCGTCGGGGAAAACATTACATGGGGTTTTCTAAGATTAGCTCCGTCTGAATTCGAACCAAAGCCCATCCGGATTGTTACTGTTATCCTACAATCATGAGGGGAGAGTGCCATTTGGTATCACACTTTGGCTTGCCCCTACAGTAAGGCACGACGATCAAAGATTTGGCGTGATGTGTTAGTGGTTGATATTGTTTTGGTGGGTAATAAGTGACGGATCTGTAAGTTGTGCCCGGGCCTTGAATCGGGCTCCGGGCCATCCCGGTTGTTGGAGTGGCAGGCCTTGCCCGGGCCCGGTCAGCCACGAAGACCCGGTCAAATTTTTGTGCATATTTCAAAATTTTTAGAAAATACATTCACTAGAAAGTAAAATTTAAACTTATAGGAGTTGTCTAGTAATAAATAGCACTAGCTGTAAATGGTAAATAATACTCGAGCAGCGTTATTTACCTACATTAATAAATTGGATAAAAATAATAAAGAATTTTACTATGACTGGGTATCAAATTATATTACTGTACTTTCAGACGAAATTGCTAAAATTAATTATTTTATGAATCAAACTGGCAATGCTTTATCAGACTATTCTGTCAATGAGTTAAATAACTTGAAAAAACATTTTGTAATCACCAGAATAGATAAAGCACCCCAAAATTATGCCTTTATTTGTAAAGCTTTGTATAAATCAATGCTGCGGAGGGAAATGGGATTAGATCCTGGATTTCCCTCCGAAACTTATGAACTGTGTAATAATTCAAAATCTAATATTTTAGATACTATTTTTAATGAATCAAAATGTATGGGTTACCCAGTTAATCCATGTGATAAGCAATTACCTTTTATACAACTTTTACCAAAGTTCCATAAAAGTCCTGTTAAATTTTGAGCTATAATATCAAGCAAACATGCGGCTACTAAAGCAATATCCGAAAAAATCGGATATGCCTTTAAATTATTTCTCCGCTTATGAAAAAGTTATTCAAAAACTATTAGCAGATGTAATGGCGGATGCAATCCGTATTGGATTATTGATAATAGTAGTGAAATCATTAATACTTTAAATAAACTTTCGGAGGAAAATGCCGCATATTCTGTATATACTTTTGATTTCACTCAATTATATACTAAGTTAAACCATAATAGCATCATGGAAGCTGTAAATAATATCGCAAATATTGCATTTGGTCAAATAAACAGACGACTAAAATTTGGGTATAAACGGGCATACTTTACTAATACCGGTTCAACTGAAAATAGCGTGGAACTATCAAAATTTTGCCATATAGTTAAATGGCTGATTTCTAATTCCTATTTTACTATCGGCGATATGGTGTTCCGTCAAAAAATCGGTATTCCCATGGGTACAAGTTGTGGTCCTTTTATGGCTCATTTGGTACTATTATGGTATGAACTAAAGTATATAAAGTCTAAAAGTAATAAAAAAGATTTTGGTATATTACAAAATCTGAAATATGTTTTCAGGTACATTGATGACATTACTGTCATCAATGATAAAGGAGTATTTTTAAAAATTTTTAAAGATATCTATCCAGCTGACTTAGAGCTAAATTTGGTAAATTCTAGTCCTATCGCAGCTGATGTATTAGACATAAAAATTAAGGTGTCTAATAAAAAATTTGTTACTTCACTTTATGACAAACGTAAATCATTTCCTTTCACTGCAATTTGTTTACCGGATATTACTAGTAATTTCTCACGTAAAAGTTGTTATAACGTATTTTCAAACGAAATCGTGAGAATTTCTAATATTTGCAGCAATAATACAAATTTTAGTAACTGTTGCTCTACTTTGATTAAAAACTTAATAGAAAAGGGTTATTCCAACAGAGCACTCAAAAAATCATTTTCATGTAGTCTTGTCAAAGAACGGTTCAATCAAAGTTTAAATTGCACCAGCCCAGGGACTTGGATAGATATAAAATCAAAAATACTCTAGAACTGTTTAAGTAAAATCACTCATTCCTTCTTTTCTTTTTCTTTTTCTTATATGTTGTTTCTGTACAAATGTTTTATGTGTTAACGTCACGTCTTGAGGCGACCAGCGGCGAAACCTCATTTTGTGCTTATTTATATCTTTTATATTTTTAATAAAATACATAAAACACCTAGTTCCATACAGCTCCACTGATGAGCCGCCTGTATCGTGAACTCTGGTCTGGTAGAGGTCACATGCACTACTAATATAGGCTGTTTAATGTTATTTTTGACACTGCAACGAAACCATTCTAACCAGATAATACCCGGTACGTTACTCTATTAAGTTTACTATAGCACTAGCTGTTGTTTGGCACTGTTTTTGGATGCTGGGCCTACCGGACCTTGAATTGGTTCAGCAGGCCCGGGAAATTTCTTAACGGCACAACTCTAACTATCCTACCCCAACTCATTTGGGGGGGGGAATAGTTGAATAGTTAAATTATTAAAATGTATTTAAAGGTAGGTTTCCAATTTGGGGGAGGGCAGTTGAACAGATCCTCAGTGATCCTGCGAAAGCTTTGGCTTGACTTCCAAGCAAACTCGGGAAGAAGCGCCATTCCATTCCTTTAAATAACATTTAACATATTATACCGATGATATGGCAATTTCCCTAGTTTCGGGGATAAGATCGTTTAGCTAGTAGTTCCATTTCGATGAACAGTGTAACGAACCGTAAATCCAAAGCAGCAATCCGTTTGTTGATTGAGCTTTTAGCCTGTATATATTAAATTTAAATTGTAGACATTCCGCCATTCTTATCCAACGGAATCGGATTTAGTCCTCGAAATTTCTTTATCTATAGATTTTCAGCCAAATCGACGACGAAATCTTTCGATTTCTTGCACTTTCTTCTTTATGAATCAACTTCCTGTGAATTAAGTACGGTCCCCTTTACTTTTGACAATTGATTAGTTACAAAGACTTCAATAATACGTCTTCTAACAGAAAACTTGATTTATATATCTAAGCCTTGATAAATTCGATGTAGGAGTCTGTCAGTCAGTTTTCAGCTTTGCAACATCAAATGCAAAATTCGTATTAACTTCAATGGACAAAATTCAAAATAAGACCCAGGCTGGAAGGTTTAATGTGTGTTTTAATGCGATAATAAACTATTTAAGCAATGTTTTAATGCTTTCTGGTATTCAAGGTAAGTTTATTAAGGCTGTCTTACTTCCTCATAAGCTGGACATTCACGGTTGCTTTTGATTCCTATTGGCAATTTTCGACACTACATACTACATCACATCGATACATTTGATGTGCAAACTTCTGCTAAACGGAGCGGAGGGTAAGATGAGACTCATGTTGTCTGGTATAAAGAAATTTGTGTTGATGAAGCATCGTTACGCAGAAAGAGAGGAAGATGTTTCCATGAGAAAGAGCAGGTAAGCTGCTGCTCTGATGCGGAGCGGAGTGAGAGTAATCTGGATTTGGTTGAGTTTGGATGCTTTTGGAGATCTTGTCATCGCTTTGATTGTGGCGGCTCCGGGGAGGAGGTCGACGCGGCTGTCGAGGCGGAAATGGAAGGACATGGAAGACTCAGACCAGGGTTTTGCGTCCAGATGTGCGTCTGGACGCAAAGTTTCTTATGTGGACGCAATGAAATTTTAGCTTGACGCAAGCTAGACGCAACATTATTTCTGGAGAAAATTCACTTTTGTAAGAGTAAAAACACTTTAAATGTTTTCAGTACCAATTTTACTGTTTTTTCCGAAAATTTCTTCGGGTCCTGGGGGCTCTGCCGCCCCAGACCCCCGCTATTTCCACTTTGTCATGGAATGCCAAGGTGCAAGGTCATGCCTCAATGTTACTCAATGTTATTTGTTAAGTTGTTGTCCACCTGCATTCATGGCAAATCTTTTCGAACTCGTAAATTTCACTTCAATAAATACATATGTAGAGCTTACTAGGTGCATACTCGTGAACATTTATATTGTTCTCATTCAAGAGGTCAACCAGGATCAAGATAAGTACTAAAGTAAAACCCCGAAATTAACAAAATTTGTAACTGTAGCAAAAGCAGAATATCCAAATTTTTTGATTCTTCTAAAAAAAGGTTTTTCGCAAAAAATTCACAAATGGCAATTTGAAATAATGCAAAACTGCCATTTTTCTAAAATTTTCAGGTACAAAAAGGCCTATCTACGAGCAATTCACGATGAATTTATCATAACTAACGTAAATAGTATTTACAAATGCTTCACTGTTTTGCCGTTGACTAATGCAGCACGAAGCATATGTACACGCTTCTTTGTTTACTGACTTTATTCAAAATTCAAAAATTCACAGATGCAACTAACGTAAAAAATGCTTTAGTTAGAATAGATGTAACAGTTGCCAAATTAACCTTTTTAAACATTTCCACAATGGATTTAATCCGTAATTTCAAAAAATCTCCAACTTCTGGAGGGCTCCGCCCCCCAGAGCCCCCGATGCTCATTTGCAATACTGCTATCAGGGATCAGTAGTTCTCAGAGTTTTCGAAACCGAATGTACGTTTTAAAATTTATTTTTTTTGGTCAGTGCTCACTCACTATCTAGGCACACAAAGTGGCCCGTAAGTGGTGCTCTCCGCAGACCGCAGTCAAGAGGCGGAGAGACGAAGATCATGGACAGAAACATGATCCCCAAGCAGAACTACCATACGGTTATTGGTACCGAAGCACCGCAGTCACGCCCAAGGCAGCAGCAGTCGTTTATCCGACTGCTGTTGCCCCCCGCTTGGTAATAGCAACTATGATGGCGGAAAGCTCGGAAAGCCTGCTCGGAAGGCAGAAGGGAATAAAAATATATAGGCTGCAGAAGCGGAACCGTCAGGGAAGGCCGAGCTCTAATATAGGAAAGACTGAAAGATGCGGTCTGAGAAGCTCTGAAATGGTAATAAAAGTTCAGAACTTCAGTGTTTTGAAAATCAAGGTTTGCAATTTTTAAGATTTAGTTGGAAAAATTGAGAATAATTATTTTAATTCAAGTTACAATAGAGACACAGGGGGACCTTTTTCACCCCCCATGCCCATCGCAACTTGAACTTCTAAACAATGTCATTTCTTCAGCTATTGGCAGAATGGCTTTATTTGTAGAATGTGCTGGCTGGAAATGCAGTATAAACTTCATAATTAGCAAAGTGTCTACTGAGCCAGACATTGAAGGTTTTGATTGATAATTAATTATTAAATAATTTGGGAAAAACAGTGGGACCTTGTCGATCCTCATCTCTATCACTTGCCCCAATCAAAAAGCACTGGCCTGATGGTATTTCTACTGTTTAATTAATGAAAGGTGGCAACTTAGCTGATGATCAGAGGATATGAGATATTCGGCTATGGTAGTCTTTGTGCCGCGATCGTAGAATATTTTAAGGGCACAGGAGAATGCCGCCGCTGGCTTTCTCCCCATTGTGCGATTTGATCAATTACCACGAGATGTAGGGCCTTTTGAAACTTGTGAACTTCTAGTGACCAACAAAAATTCGGATATCTGTGCCTCAAAATAAAATTGCAGATATCAATTCTGTAGTTGCACCTTACTTTATACTGCCAATACCGGCACGGGAAGTATCCAATAATGAGATGTGCAAGCAAAAACACCTTTCATGAAGTGGCGCAAGTCTAAGTAATGTTCAATTTATGATTGTATTTATTTAATTTTGTATTTTTAATTTTATACTTTTCTAAAATCTTTATATGTATTCAAATTATACCATAAAGCACCTAAATTTCCGCTGTACCAAGTCAATGTACAAATATTCTAAAGCTTAAAAACTTATCTTTTGTTTTCGCAACCGCTCTGTTCCGTGGTAGATTAGATCTCGTTTTAAAATTTACTACCTTTCTTCTCAAATGGTATTCCTAAATATTTCATAAATTTTTAATACTTTAGTTAGTTTAACTAACATTGACATATCGGAATGTGTGTCAATAATCGAACGAAAATTACTCAAGGCATTTTAGATGCAGCAGATGCCAAATAAAATCTTTTTAAACATTTACATTACGGATAATTCTGTAAATTCAAAAAATTCTTCAACTTCTGGGGGTCCGCCCCCCAGACCCTCTGTCGTGTATGTTGGATGCATCTCTATACTCTGCAGCTAATCTTGTAATCGTCCATTACAGTTAACCAGCATCAACTTTCTAAATAATCTAAATAGCGTTCCACTAAAGAAATTATCAAAACATTCCTAAATAAAACAATTTTTTTGCACTGAAAACACGCTAAAACAAGAATTTTGCCTTGACGCAAAATTTCTTAACGGGACGCAACTTATATAAATTTACCGGGACGCAAGGTTGAGGCAAATCCGAAAACCAAAAAAACCATGACTCAGACTATTGAACTTCATATCTTCAATTGTCTTACTATTGATCATCCTACTTATGTAATTATATAGTTTCATCATCCACCAGGAAACGCAGCTAATTGCACTGCTGGCGTCGGTGTCATGTTCCGAAGAGTGGCGGGCACCCTGTCAGCCCATCTTAGTTGTGCTCGACTGGCCAGGCCCCAGTCAAGGACTGCTGAGTTTGTCTGGACGCCACGGTCACCATTTGTCTTTGTCAGGCAACGGGAACTGTCTGGAGCTGTTCACAGAGATCGATCTTTGGAGGATTCCCGTCGGTCAGTTAGCTCCCCAAGGAGCGACACCTTCCCCAGAATGCAAAATTGAGTTGGGCCCGCCAAAGGCGCACGCATACCTGTTTCAAACTTATCCACACCTAATAGGTTTTGAAAGAATGAAGAATAAATGAGCAATTAATTGAGCAAGTTTGTAAGTTTTTTTAAGGCATAAGACAGCTGCAAATGACAAGAACAATCTGAAGCGTTGAAGAGGAATATTGAAAGTTTGCACGACATAAAGTCTTTTGAATAATTTACATTTAAGCGAGTTGCACGACTTTCTTGTACAGTCAGGTGGTTAAATTCAAGCAATTCAGCGACAGACAGATTTAGAGACAATTAGGTATCTAAAGACTGCAGTTGTTTCTGTAGATGTCAATTCTGCTCAGTTTGCGTTCTGTAAGAGCTTCTGAATTTGGTCAACCTGGAAAAATAGTTTTATAGGCTCTTGTCTCTTGATCAGTTCATTGCCTAGACCCCAGCCGAGTATATGCTTGTCTTATTCTTAAGGTTGCTGGTATTATACTTTTGCACAGTGCTTGTGTGGTGATTTTTCGAAACGCTTAACTTTCGCAATTTTGGGAGTTGGAAAGAGCTCCTACATCGTTTTAAAGCTTATAATCTGTACATTCGCATGAGTTTATGAAACTATCAAAATTAGCAACAAAAAAGCAAAACTTTTCTGACATGCGGACATCTGACAGGCTGAATATAGACCAAAAATTTTTGAACATCGATTTCTCAAAACTGTACAATCGACCAAAATTTCTTCTTGTGCCATGATATGACGGACATGTGGGCCGAGGGAAAGTTTTTGGATTTGGCTCAGCAAGTCCCAATTCAGAATATCTGGGAAATGCACGATGCTACGAAATTTCGCAACTTTGTATTCAGTTTCTCGCAACTGGTGATGTTTTAGCTAAAACCGAGAAAAATTTGCCGTCGCAATAGTGCGAATGCCAAAAATGAACCAAATCATCAAAAATCATCTGTGAATCCAGTGGGTAGTTTTTGAGAAATCGATGTTCAAAACAAAACAATCGCAGTTTTGCTAAAATGATTTTTCGGCGAATTCTCTAGAGGGCCTTTTCAAGAAAGGGTAGAGTAGAGTTAAAATTAACTCGATCCTTTTCAGGAAAGAGTTAAAAAAATTTATTTTAATCCTGCGAGTTAGAGTTATAAACATTTTAACTCCGCCTGGATTCATGAAGAGTTAAAATTAACTCGCTTTAACTCTGCCCTTTTCAAGAATCACGTGCAGAGTTAAAAACCTGTGGAGTTAAATTTAACTCTACCCTTTTCACGAAAGGGTTAAATTTAACTCTGCTTAACTCTTTCTGAGCATCTTCTATTGAAATTTAACCCCAGGCAAAACAGGTAGGTTAAGCAGATTTAAAATCAACTCTATTCATGAAACCATGGGGTTAATTTTAACTCTGTCATTTTTAACACCTTTTAACTCTACAGCTTTTAACCCTGCAGGGTTAAAGAGTGTTAAAACACGCAGAATTAAAATTAACTCTGTGCTTTCATGAAATTAGTTAATTTAACTCTACTCTACTCCACTCTACCCTACCCTTTCTTTAACAGGTCCTAGCTTAAAGCAACGAACTCCAGCGAATAGGCATTGATAAAATGTACAATTGGACGATGTATCGATGGAGTATAAACAAGCCAAAATTGACTGCAAGATTTGGCAGTAGTTTTGAAAAAACTGATTTCTTCGAAAAATCGCCATTTTTGCCCAAAAATAATTTTGATTTATACTGCCTTAACCACTAGAGATAGAACAAAGGTTGTCAAGCAAAAATGTACATTTTGGTACCTTCTTTCCAGCCATAAAACAACCAATCCGGTATATCGACTACGCACTGAGAGAATAATGGCAAAAACCAAAACATTCTTATCTTTGCACGTATGTGGGACTGGTCCCGGAATGTTAAAGAGCACTAAAAATGGAAAGTTTCATCCACTATGAATTGAGCCTGTAAGGTCAAATTTACACAAAGCGATACCAACACCTTAAGACGGTAGGAAAACAACTTTGAGTAGATTGGACCCTACCGCTTTCAATTTACTTTGTAGTAATGCATGAAGCTGTCCAAACAGAGCTCAATCTCGAAATTACAAGCTTAAACATTTTTTTAAAAATCGCCAAAATCTGACGGTTTTCCTATTAATTATTTGGCAGGCAGATTGGACACAGACACGGCTGT
>JASAND010016346.1:0-62351 GCA_030248195.1 Trissonchulus latispiculum | reverse complement strand
ATATGAGTACGCTCAGGCAGGTTGTACAATAACGGAAACTATCCTGTAAAATGCTTATGAGTGGCGTTGAGGTTGTAAATTAAGGAAAACAAGTTGCAACGGCTTAACATATGAGCCTGTCCTACAACGAGGCTCATATTGGCGTATGTCATAATTACAATTTGTCGAAATTTGACCTTCATATAAATAGCACGTAAAGCTTTTCATTACAAAATTGTCCTTCACACATCTTGTCGCTAAGACATTATACTGTGCATACGCATTATACGGCATGCCACTCTGCGCTCTGACTCCGAGCCATGTGGGGAAAGCATTACGTATGTGAGAGTAGTGTGTCATAGTGTTCCGAGAATACAGTAGGTGTACTATAGTGCATCCGGAAATAGTAGGTGCCATCGTGTTTCGGGAAACATCAGCTTGCATGTACAGTTCAACTCGAGGTGTCGCAGTTCACTTCGTTCTGTCCATTTCTTTCAAGCCACAATGTTAACATGTTATGTCTATTCATTCGTTTTTCTTTAATAAAATGACCTGATGATCTTTAAGATGGCTGCACTGTGACGCCAATATGAGCCTCGTTGTAGGACAGGCTCATATGTTAAGCCGTTGCAACTTGTTTTCCTTAATTTACAACCTCAACGCCACTCATATGCATTTTACAGGCTAGTTTCCGTGTTTGTACAACCTGCCTGAGCGTACTCATATGTATTTTACATGCGACGAAGGAGCATTTTTGGTTCTTGTTTTCCATTCTTTTACATATGTATGCGCAAAAAAGAACCAACATAATATAGTTCCGAACACCATGCGCAAGCAGATACTATTTTGACCACTTTTGGAAAATTTCATATTTGACCCAAAATCGCTTACGTCCCCACCCCACCCTACCAGAGCACTCTACAGCCATTTTGAGCATGCAATTCTATGACAAAAGTTGCTCAGCTCACTTAGGGCTTTCATTTGGTACCAAATTTGACCACTTTTGAAAAATTTCATTTTTGACCGAAAATCGTCTAAGTCCACACCCCACCCCACCACAGCACGCTACAGCCATTTTGAGCATGCAATTCTATGACAAAAGTTGCTCAGCTCACTTAGGGCTTTCATTTGGTACCAAATTTGACCACTTTTGAAAAATTTCATTTTTGACCGAAAATCGCCTAAGTCCCCACCCCACCCCACCACAGCACTCTATAGCCACTTTGAGCATGCAGTTCTATGACAAAAGTTGCTCTGCTCACTTAGGGCTTTCATTTGGTATCAAATTTGACCACTTTTGAAAAATTTCATTTTTGACCGAAAATCGCCTAAGTCCCCACCCCACCACAGCACGCTACAGCCATTTTGAGAGGCCAAGTAGAGCCCAGTATGGGCCTCCAGGTAGCGGTTGCCGACATGACCCTCCAGACGGCAAAGTGGAACCAGCCCAGCAACGTGGGTCAGTCGGGCAGCAAAATTGGTAGCGGGAATCGATTCTCCGTCCGCAAAAACCTTTGTATGCAAGACTTGAGGCTGCCAGGTCGCAAAATAAGCGAAAAAACCAAGTTCAAAGTTGGACCCAAAATTCACCAACTTTAGCAGGCCAGTACCCAAAAATTACGCTCAGGGCCGGAAAATCATATAGCAATTGAACGACCCTGATATGTGTCCTATTCAGCCATATAGGCAGTATTGCCCCATATATAGCCCAGTCTGACTTATTACGGCGCCTTTGAAGCATACTTTTTGGCCATTTTAGCGTTTTGGCCGATTTTGGCCCCCTGCCAAAAATTTTTTCCGGCTCTGGGAGGCATAAAAACTAGCCTATCGGCTTATTTTTGTTGCGTACTCCAAGAATATATATGGTTTTCATAGGCAAAAATTTTTCTATCTGTTGTTATTAAAGCTACAAAACCCCCTTACCAGACGTCAAAGCGGAGAACCGGAAAAAAAACATCACTCTCGTAAGCGATTTTTGGCGCAACTTTTTAACGGAAAGTGGTACGGGGATGAAACTTCGCACACATACTAAACTCGACACGTACAATTTTTTGCGCACATAATCTGCGCAGGATCTGCGCAGGAATCTGCGCAGCTTCTGCGCAGCCTTGTTTTACACGGTCATTCGACCATTTTCACTCATATTATAGGGGTCGCTACCGCGACCCCTATGATAAATATATATATATATGGGATGAAGCTGTTGAGATGGTGGTTTGTATTGGTCTTGGGCACCACTCTAGCTTGCTCGTGGCCAGTTCTGAGGTGCCGGTCGTGGGGGCGCAGCGGTGGCAGTAGAGCCGCGCATCTGATAGGTGCAGCACCGGTAACTAGCTGATGATAGACTGAGAGGCCCGCAACCCTTCTCCGATGGGACATAGAGTCTAAGGCGGAATCAGGGGCTAAGCGGGATACCTTACGATCTAGGCAGTCGACGGCATCCAGCGCGTATCTGGGAGCATTAGTCCACAGGCAACCGACGTATTCGACTGCGGGACGGATAGCAGATTTATATACGTGAGCTCTAGCCGGCTCGAACAGCCAGCCAACAGAACGTCTCAGCATGCCCATAAGCTTGGCCCCCGTTGCAGCCTTATTCAGAATATGATCAGTCCATTTCAGGTCTGACGTGATCGTGGTGCCAAGCAGGTTTATAGCATCGACTTGCTCCAGCAATTCATCACCCAGCCTGACGGGTGGCAGTTTTGCAGAGCGCTTGGATCTGCGCACATGCATATCTTTACATTTGGATGGACTAAAGTTGATTTGCCAGGTCCTTCCCCAGTTCGAAATGTGGCGTAGATCAGCATTCAGCAGATCGGTGGCGACAAGACTGGTGGATTTGGCGAATGGGACGTAGATGGTGATATCATCCGCAAACATGATGACAGGATTTATTAGGTCGTCGGCTAGGTCATTGATGTAGATGAGAAATAGGAGCGGACCAAAGATGGAACCCTGAGGGACCCCAGCCAGCACAGGCAGATAGGAGGAAGAGTCACCATCGACCCATACAGCCTGCAGGCGGTCGGTCAGGTAGCTGCGTAGCCAGGTCAGTAAGGGGCCTTGGATTCCACACCAAGCCAGCTTCCAGAGGAGACCTTTATGCCAGACCGTGTCGAAGGCTGCTTTAATGTCCAGGGCCACAATGCGGCCCTCGTAGCCAGTGTCTAGCGCATTAGTGAGCATCTGTGAGATCAGGAGAAGTGGGTGAAGAGTGGAACGGTGTTTCCGGAAGCCATATTGGTCTTCAGAAAGTAGAGAGTGAGCTTCCGGGAATTTGTTCAGTTCGAAAGCGATGTAGCTTTCCATGACCTTCGATACAACTGGCAGCAGGGCAATTGGGCGATAGTTGTCAGGGCAAGTCCGGCTGCCCTTTTTGTACACAGGTATTACTGGCTTTTTCCTACAGGGGGGGGGGGGGGCGCCCCCCCCCAGAAATCCGTTCCCCCCCCCAGACTTGGCTTGCCCCCCCCAGGATTCGGGCCTTCCCCCCCCCCCAGAACCCCCCCTACCCTAAAGTGCCCGGAAAAATTGGGTTTTTAGGGCAAATTTTGAAAATTTTTTCCGGCTTCGCCGGATTTTTACCCATTTTTAAGCATGTTTTAGCTATTTTAAGCTTAAATTTAAGTTAAAAATAGTGGATTTTTAGCTCAGCAGCAAAAAATAGCTATTTTTAGACATTTTTCTAAAAATTTTTCTCCCCCCTCCTGAAATCCGAGCCTCCCCCCCAGAACTGGGGGGGGGGACCCCAGACGCCCCCCCCCCAGAAATTTTTGCCTAGGAAAAAGCCAGGTATTATTTTGGCCGACTTCCAAGCAGTGGGGACAGTCCCGGTTTCCATAGACAGGTTGAATAGATCTGATAGGGGTTTCGACAGTTCACGCCAGCACAGTTTCAACACGACCCCTGGGATGCCATCCAAGCCAGGCGATTTCGTAGTATCTAGACCACGGAGAATCTTGGCCACCCGCCGGGGTCGGAACCGGAAGGTGTTGAAGGTGTGGTTGGGTTCTCGGGCCAGCTGAGGAACAGGCCTGTCTGGATCAGGGCACCTGGCTTTTTTGGCAAAACAGGAGTTCAGGGCTTCGGCTTTGGCGGCTGGGCTCACAAGCACAGAGTTGTTGGTTTCCAAAGGTCCCATGTTTGATTGAGGTTTACGCACAAGGACATCATTGACTAAATTCCACCATTTTCGTCCCTTGCAACCGTTGATTTTCTCGGCAACAGAGGATGCATGGGCACGCATTTTCTGCCTCAGTAGGATGTTGTATCTGTTTCTAGCATTTTTGTAGATGTCTCTCAGTTCAATGGTTGGGGTCCTTTTCCATCTGTCCCAAGCTAGTTGTTTATGCTTCAGCGCTCTGTACAACTCCGCATCAAAGAAACCTTTGCTGCGTGACGGTGAGATGGTTTTGAGTGGGACAAAGAGGTCAATGGCCAGAAGGATCTCAGCAGCAAGGTTGGACCAAGCATTGTCACTAGAGCCGCTGACAACGGCAGACCAGGGCCTGCCAGCCAGGAATGACCTCATTCCTAACCAGTCGGCGTTGTTATAGGATCTCACAAGTTTAGGCGGTCGCGCATTCAGTTCGTAGACATCTGCTAGCTTCACGGTGACCAGGCAGTGATCCGACGTGCCCAGTGGAGCACTGCAACCAACAAATGAAAAATCAGGCGAATCAGTGAGGAAAAGGTCTAGTACAGACGCGTTTCTGGCGTGGCGGGTGGGGGCTGCGACGATTTGCTCCAGATTATTTACTAGTGCAAATGAACGGCATTTCAGTCCAGCACGATTAGTCTCTTGACCGTAGCCGATCCAGTCGGCATGGTGAGAATTTAGGTCCCCGAAGACTGAGAACCGGGCATCAGGATATTGGAGTGCATATTCATCGATGTCCCTGTCAAGGGCATCGAAGATCTCAGTTCGGTTGTCCGGGGGGCGGTAGCAGAAGGCAAGGACATGCTGGTTCTGCCGGGTTCGCAGTTTGATCCATGAGTACTCAAATGTTTTAGAGTGGCATAAGATAGTCGCCGGCAAGCCTTCCCTTAAATAAATAAGATTTCCGCCACCCTGGAGGGTCCTGTCACGCCGTTCGCTCACGTAGCCATGGATTCGATAGGAAGAGTCAGGAGTGGTTTTGGGGTTGATGAATGTTTCGTTTAGTGCAATGATGTCAGGGGGTTCCTTCGCACAGGAGACGTGATGGCGCAGTGAGTCAAAATTGGACTGAATTCCTCGAATGTTGGTAAACCAGACCGTAATATTGGAGACACTGGGCAGTTCTCTGGCGTCGTCAGCGAGGTCCATTGCAGCCAACGCTGCTTCAGACGCGGCAACGTCATCGTCGTTGAAGCCGGAGAAGGGGGATGAGGAGGAGGAGTTGGGGTTGTCAGTACCATCTATTGCTAATCCCTGGTCAAGGGATTCAAGGGCTGCGATCGTAATCTGAATGTCGTTGTCATCGAAACCAGAAAATGAGGAGGAATCCTCAATAATAGAGTTAAGAAAGTTTTCCATATTACATGGATACCAGGGGATAAAGAAAGGCATCGCGGAGCCGTTGCCCCTTCTGCGGCTACCGCTAACCAGCTACAGCAAACCGTTAGGGACCAGCCATCCCGGCTAGCCTTGCAACCTGATAGGCACCTGCTCCAAAGATGGTCGCCTCACCGTGGTGGAGCGGTGCCAGTGGATATGGAAATCATTCCTGCCCATCTGGAGTGCGAAATGGCTATCAACTACGGGTCTCTCTGGAACTGGATCGAGATCCCCCTGCCTGTACCGGCCGCCAGCTCAGTACCCGTCATACTACCCTGTGGACCGTCAGTCGGGTTTTTCCTTGCTGAGACCGGAAATCCGGCTTACTGGTCTCAGCTTCTCCTCTTGGCCGGAGACATTGAGCGTAACCCTGGACCATCCCAACTTTGCCAAATTCGCAACCCTTGCGCTGTCTGCTCACGGAACGTGGGCACTAAGGACTATTCCATATGGTGCAATGGCTGTCTGCAGTGGGTACACCGCCTGTGTTCTAACCTTACTGCTGCCGAAATGAAGAGACTAGACCATAGTGGTATATATACCCTGGGTATGCCCGAACTGCGAGGCTGCTCGCCGCTCACCTAGTCCTGCCCCTGGTGACTCTACGACGCTGGACCCAGCCCCTCCTACTCCTATCCCGCATCGTAAGCGGAGGAGAAGGAAAAATGCCAGCATATTCATTGCGAAAGAGAAACCGGCTAGTCATTTTATGCCCCAAACGACGCCAATACTGAATATCAGGGTGTGACGGTATTCAGTGGTACGAAGAAACTACATTTGGTGAACCTTTGTGTCCCTCCAATACGCGGGGGCCCCGATCAGAGATCCCAGGCGTTCGACCCAACCTATTTACCTTCTGGCAAGGCTGTTATTGTTGCGGCGGATGTGAACGGCAATTCTCCTTTCTGGGATCGGTCTGCCTCCACAAGTGATAGGATTGGCACTTTGGTGGAAGATTGGCTAGTTGACACCAACATGGTATCACTGAACTCAGGACAGCCCACCCGGCAAAGCTTTGCTGGTGGAAGGGCGACTGCCCCGGACGTCACCTGCGCACACTCGTCGTTAGCGCCATCGATCAATTGGGAAATATCCGAAGACCTTGGCTCTGATCATCTACCAATCCTCTCCGATGTTGTCGCCTCAATGCGGTGGAAAGGTGGACCTTCCTGGGACGAGGCTTTTCCCTCCCCTGAGATGCGAAACGGCAACCCTTTTCTCCTTCCCTTCTCCAAGAAGGCAAGACCTCCCACGGTGTCCCATGTCCCCGTCCAGGCGGGTTTTTTGAAGCCGGCCCAGGCCACCCCGCCTTCTGGCGCCGGCTTCTAATACTGGCGGGCGATGTTGAAGAAAACCCGGGCCCCACATATCCGTGTGGTGCCTGTGGTCTGAACGTTACCAGAAAGGACTACTCCATGGCATGCCACGGCTGTGGCATCTGGTTCCACCGTGTTTGTCTCCGTTTGTCAGTCAAGGACCTATTGAGGGAATATTCCTGCGGGTGGACTTGCTCAAACTGTCCCTCCACCAGCTCAGCAGCCCAGGTCCAGTTACCCAATCCCCCCAGCCAACCCCAAGCTTGCCCGCCGGCAAACCGACCCGGCAGGCCCGCCCGGGTCAAACCGCGACAGCAAACCCACAACAGCCCCAGAGCCCTCCGATTTCTGCAGTGGAATTCCAACGGCCTCAGCTCAAGCAAAAGAGCTGAATTGGCCAAAATGCTCCATGACCGCAACGTGGACGTTGCCGTCCTTCAGGAAACCCACCTCCAACCTGGCATGAACTTTGAAATCAAGGGCTACACCGTATACCGGGCCGACCGTCTGGTTAGAAGGAACCGCAATGCCCGTGGGGGCAAAATTGGCGGAGGGGTTGCTACTCTCATCAAACAGGGTATCCAGCACCACCTCCTGCCTGCCACCCCCACCGGGGATACCACCACTGAACTGCTGTCCGTCAAATTGTTTGAGGCCCGTGAACTGACTGTTACGAACATTTATGTGCCACCTGTCGTCCCCTGCCAGCAGGACAACAGAACCCAGCAGTTCGACCCATCCGCCCTGCCCTCCGGTAGAGGATCCCTTATCCTAGGAGACCTAAACGGTCATAGCCCTCTCTGGGACACCTCTGCGTCTGCCTCCGATTCTGTCGGAGAGAAATTCGAGGACTGGATGGAATCGAAAGGTTTTGTTCCAGTTAACGACGGGTCCAGAACTAGAACAAATCCCACCACCGGCAACGGATCGGCCCCGGACGTGTCGGCTGTGCACGCATCCCTGGTCCCTGCTGTCTCATGGTCAGTCGACCCCACCCCCTCTGACTCGGACCACCACCCCATCTGGCTGTCTGTCTCTGCTGCCGGCCCTCCGACGAAGAAGAAGCTGAAGCGGCTACGGCTGGCCAAAACGGATTGGGCACAATTTGCGGATATCTTGGACCAAAAGCTCACCGAATCCTGCTCTGACCCAGACTGCAGCCTCAATCTCCTAGTCAGATCCTTCAGCTCCGCCATCGTGGAAGCCCAGGAGGCCTCTGCCCCTTATGGGGACTCAAGGACTCCTGCGCCCTGGTGGAATGCAGAAGCTGCCGCAGCCATTCAGATGAGAGAGCGTCTGGCAGCTGAGGCTAAAACGGATCGACGTAAACTAGAAGAATGGAAAGCCGCCTGCCGGGAAGCCAGAAGAATTATTGCCAAGTCCAAACGGGACCACTGGATCCAGTATGTATCACGTCTGGATGCCAGAACCGATCCGAAAGAAATCTGGAACACAGTCAAGGGCCTGAACGGAAGACTGAGAGCTGCCCCTTCCGGGGCATGTCTTCAGCGAAATGGCAAATTCTTCTCTACTCCCAGGTCAAAGGCCTCTGCATTCATCAAGGAATACGCCCGAGTCGCTGCCGTCAGATCCCGGAAATCTGACCGGAAAACCATCATTGAAACGAAGAATGATCTGAATAGCCCGTGTGGCCATCCCGACGACGAACCCAGCGCCTGTGCCCCCTTCTCCATGGGCGAACTTCAAACGGTTCTCCAGAGACTCAGGGCCAATGCCGCACCCGGGATTGATCGGGTCAGGAATGCCAGCCTCCGCCACCTAACGGATAAAGCCAAATCGATCCTTCTCCACATCTGCAACCGCTCATTCAAAGAAGGATTCTGCCCTACTCCGTGGAAAAGGGCAAAGATTGTGCCCATTCCCAAACCAGGGAAAGATGCCTCTGACATTTCCAGCTACCGGCCAATCGCGCTCACATCCTGTCTCGCCAAAGTGATGGAGAGACTGGTGCTGGGTCGGTTATCCTATCTGCTGGAAAAGAACGAGGCTATCACGAGATATCAAGCTGGCTTCCGATCTGCCCGGTCCACCCAGGATCAGGTTCTCAGGATCACACAATCGATCAGCGACGGTTTCAACCACAAAAAGCCGGCCCACCGAACTGTCATGGCTCTCATTGATTTCTCCAGAGCATTCGATAGAGTCTGGCACTATGGTTTGCTGCGGGCGATGTCGCTTCTCAGGGTGCCCAGATGCATATCCCGGTGGGTTAAAGCTTTCCTACAGGATCGGCTCTATTCCGTCGAATTTGAAGGGGCCACTAGTCGGCCAAAACGATTTGGCTGTGGCGTTCCCCAGGGTTGTGTCCTCTCTCCAACTTTATTCCAGGTGTTCATAAACTCCCTGGCTGAGGCAGTTCCTGAAGAAGTGGAAATTTCCCTATTTGCTGACGACGTGGCCGTCTGGTGCAAGCACCCACAGATTGCGGTGGCCACCCGTAAACTCCAGGAAGCCCTTGATGCTATCACCAAATGGGCTAGATCGAACAAAATGGTCATCAACGTCCAGAAGTGTGAAGCCTCAGTGTTTACCACCTGGAACAAGGAGCAGAACGTCAAACCGCACCTAACCATTGACTCCCAGCAAATCCCAGTCACCAAGACCCCGACTTTTTTGGGAATCAAATTCGATCCATCTCTATCCTTCAGGGCCCACATCGACCAGCTCATCTCCAAACTCAGAAGAAGAAACAATATTCTTCGATCCCTAGCTGGTACCAAATGGGGATGCAAAAAGGAAGACCTTCGGATGGTGTACCTTGCTTATATTGCATCCGCCATAGAATATTGTGGCCCTGCCTGGATGACGACTACTGCTCCTTCCAACCTGAAACGGCTTCAAACAATCCAGAACGAAGCCGCCAGAGCCATAACAGGCTGCCCTAGAGGATCCCCTGCTGAACTCACAGTCAAAGAGGCAGGCCTGGTGCCTCTTCATGTCCGTGCCAAATCCCTAACTGCTTCAGCATACGAAAAGTATCAGTGCCTCCCAGATTCTAACCCCACTGCAGATTCTTTTGCTGCCCCAACTGCCCGTCGCCTGGCCTCCCAGGCCTCCTGGCGGGAGGAGGGCCGGTCTCTAACAGTGCTGGCCTCCACCGACAGCCTGGCCAAGGAAAAAATAGCCACAATCAGTCCGTTCCCACCCTGGGAAGCCCCATCCGGGCTGGAAATTGTGACTGAAATCTACGGCATCTCCAGAAGAGACCCCCCAGAAAAGAAGAAATCTGCTACGGAAAGTATCCTGGATCGCCTGACCCCGGCCGATATCGAAATCTACACTGACGGATCAGCCCAAGAAGGAACCAGAAACGGAGGAAGCGGCGTCTATATTCTTCACCATCGGCTGGGTCTCACCCGGAACATAATCGAACCAGCTGGTCTGGTCACCTCCAGCTACGGAGCTGAGCTCCGGGCGATGGACCGCGCCCTGGAATGGATTGACGCGACGGCATCCGCTGAAGATCAAATCATCAGAATTTTTTCGGATTCCCAATCGCTGACCAGGAAGCTGTCCTCTGGTCCTGCCAAATCAACTACCTATAAGGAGTTTACCATCTGGCGCCGCATAAAGTCCATCCTGAACTGTCAACCACGAACCCTCCAAATCCACTGGCTGCCCGGCCATTCGGGCATACACGGCAACGAAATCGCTGACACGCTCGCTGGCCTTGGCTCAAATCTGGATCAGGCTGCTACTCCGGTAGATTTCAGGGCAGTGAAATCCCTAATTTCGAGACATTTCACTAGCACCTGGCAATCCGGTTTATCCTCGGACAGACTAGACCTGCTTCGAATCCCCCGCAACCCTGACCCGAAGGAGACTGGACTATCCAGGGCTGACAGGTCAGTCCTGTCCCAACTTCGTGTCGGGGGCTTCTCTCCAATCCTAAACTGGTACCTCCATAGGATTGGAGCCCGAGATTCTCCCTCATGTGCCCATTGCCCTGACCAGGAAGACACACTGTCGCATGCCCTACTCTACTGCCCACAATCAGACCGCCCACGCCTATCCCACTTGGGTCCTAACCCTAGCCTTGCGGTCCTCTGGGAAAAGCCTCGGGAGGTCCTTGCCTTTCTCAGAGAATGCGGCCGCCTCCGTCCTGGAGGTGTCCGGGCCGATTGAATCTGTATTCAGGTGGCTGGAAGCATCAACAACAACAACAACAAGAAAAAGAAACAACAACCCCCCCCCAACCCCCCACCCCCCCCCCCACCCCCCACCCCCCCCTCCCCCCCCACCCCCCCCCCCCCCCCCACCCCCCCCCCCCCCCCCCCCCCCCCCCCCCCCCCCCCCTCCTCCTCCCCTCCCCCCCCCGCCCTTCCCGCCCTTCGCCCCCCCCCCCCCGTGCCCCCGGGGTGTGCTTTCCCCCCTTTTCCCCGGTTCCACACCCCCCTCCCCAATGCCTGCTGGAATCGAAGCTCACTATTTGCCGACGATTTGGCAATCTGGACAAGCGATGCAAATCTCAACAATGCCTGCACGAAGCTGCAAGCTGGCTTGGACACTATAGCAGCCTGGGCCGCCGACTGGAAAATGAACATCAATGTTGAAAAGTGTGAGGTTACATTTTTCTCGAAAGACCCCCATGAAGCCAAATACAGACCCCCTGTATCCCTTTTGGGAAGACCTCTGGCCTATAATCCAAACCCTGTCTTCCTTGGGGTTACTTTCGATCGCACACTCGGCTTCCATGCTCATATCGATGGACTGCTCAAGAGACTACGTTCTAGGCTAAATGCTCTTGGCTGCCTCTCTGGCACTCGCTGAGGATGTCATAGAGAAAGTATCCGGCTCCTATACCTTGGATTCATCAGATCAGTCATGCAATACTGTGGTGGTGCTTGGCTTCCCTGTGCTGCTACTAGGAACATCGCCAGGCTCTCGACGGTAGAGAACGCTGCTGCCCGTGCCATTACTGGCTGCACCAAAACTACCCCAACGCAGTGTCTCATGGCTGAAGCTGAAATTGTCCCACTGCACTTGCGCCGAAACCAGCTTGCGGCCCTGGCCTACGAGAGGTCACTCAGAACCGGAGACAGAAACCCTACAAATGCCCTTGCCGCCAACAGAGTCAGACAGCGCTTGAAATCCGCAGAGGGCTGGCGGGCCGCGGCGGAAACGGCAGTTGCATCTGCTGGTCTTGCCGGCTGCCCGCGTGAGCCATTTCCTAACCAGTTGATTCCGCCCTGGGAGAACTATTCCAATGCCACCTTCAGAGCTGAGCTGGATTCCTACATCCGAAAAGAAGATCCCCCAGATGCCAAACTCCGTGCAGCTGAACGAACTATTGAGAGACTCCCAAAAGCTGACCTCGCCATCTGGACAGATGGCTCTGCCCGTAATGGCACAACTGAAAGCGGATCTGGAATTCTTATAAATCGGTCTTCTGGAGAGGCTGTGGAACTTTTTGCCCCAGCTGGAAAGTTCTGCAGCAGCTATACTGCAGAAATGAGTGCTATCCGCCGGGCCTTGGAATGGATCTCTGAAAACTGGGATCAAACTGCTGCTGCCTCCAACATTATCCATCTATACTCGGACTCCCAGGCAGCTATCAGACGGCTGCCCGCTGGCCCTCAACTTCAGAGAGACGAAACTGGTGCAGCCATCTGGCGGCTCCTCAGCAGTGAACCACTTAGGAATCTCCATTTACACTTTCACTGGATACCGGGCCATAGTTACCTGGCAGGAAATGAATCAGCGGATACATTGGCGAAAAACGGTAGTGCTTTGGCCCAGGGAGATGCCCAAATTGACTACAATACGGCTAAAGCCGTCATTGAAAGAAGCACTGTCCAGACCTGGAAAGAATCAACCAATAACAGTGCTGACTCCAACCTTAACTCTATCGCTAAGAGGGGCCGTGAAAAGGGTCTCAGTAAATTTGAACGGAGGACCCTGGCTCAGCTGCAGAGTAAGGGACATTGCCCACTGCTTGCATCATACCGTTCACGGTTCCAGCTGGATGGCCGTGGTCCTCTCTTCGCAGAAGGTGCGGAGAGGAGGAAGAAACAGTTGACCACCTACTGATAAAATGCCCGGCGCTGACGGTCCAACGAACCTCAGTCCTTGGTTTAACTACGGGAATCGAAGCTCTGGCGGAGGTACCTGACAGGGTGGTCCTTTTCCTCAGGGAGATTGGCTTCTTTGGAGGCCAACGAATGTGATGGGACGACCATCATTGCCCGAAGAAAACAACAACAACACCTGATAGGCACGGCGAACACCCCAGGTGATTTCCCTATCACCAGGTAGGAGACAGAGCATTAGGAGAATTTGGCAGATGCGGGTAAAAAAAATGGTCAGAACCCAGCAAAAAATTTTTTCTGAAGCAGTATGCGGGTTTTAATGCGTTTAGAACGCTTAAAAAGCATCGATTAAGCCTAAAAACTTTTTAAATTAGTCAAAACCGACCATTTTTGAATATTTTTCAAAAATGGCTATTTTGCTTATGAAACCTGATTTGAGAACCTGTGGTGTTAGGAAAGATTTTAATACCTGAATCGATAGAGGGCAGTGCCGTGCACTTACACGCAAAACCGCTTCCAGATTGGCCAACATTTGCGAAAGTTAGAGGCTTAAGTCGAAAACCCTTTTTTTATCCCGGGTCTGACTATACCCAAAGTGGCTGTAGAGTGCTGTGGTGGGGTGGGGTGTCTTCATTGCCGAGAATTGCATTGCCGAGAATGCACATTGCCGAGAAAGGCATTGCCGAGAATTGCATTGCCGAGAAAGGTCAATGCTCATGTCTTGCATTGCCGAGAAAGTCAAAGAATCATAAATTGCATTGCCGAGAAAGGCATTGCCGAGAATTGCATTGCTGAGAAAGTGTCTTTATGACACCTGCTTTATTTATGCTGCACATGCATCACACTCATTAAGGCTAGATGACTATTTTGAACAAGCTTCCTGCAAGTTTTATGGCAAAACTTGTCGATTATTCATTTAAAATTAATTTATTTCAACATAAAGTTAAGTATTTGTAGACACGTCCGTTTACAAAATGCAACAAATTCTACAAGCGATTAATTGCAACGTAAGCAGTTTTTCGTACGTAAATACATAGATCTCTTGAGCCTCCCCCCAGCCCTAACTTTCGATTTTTTACCATAAAATTTTGTATAAGCTCGTATAAGCTATGTATAATTTTTAAATTTTTCAATTTATCGCCGCCTAGTATGCATGCTGCATGCACCCATACAACCCTTGACCTTGAGCCCCCCCAGCCCTAACTTTCGATTTTTAAGAAAAAATTTTGTATGGGTGCATAATGAAGGCCAAATTTGCGAATTATATATTGTATATTCATTTATTTAAGTATTCAATTACAATGTTTCAAGAAAACACTTGCTGGAGTCATTCCTACAGTGTAAAAACACAAAAGTAACGAAAACAATGACTAAAAAACTAGGAACTTTTAACTTAAACTTCTAGTGATTAGCAACATTTTTATAAAATTATCACATGGGGACACCGAAGCCCGTTCCTAAGAACAACTAACAACTAATAAACAACCATAAAATTTAGAGTTAAAATAATGTAGTTAAATAACTCATCTTTAAGAATGCTGCAACATAATTTTTCCGGTGGGATATTTTTTGGAGGAAAGATTTCATCCTGACATCGACTGTCAGGGAAAGAAGAGTTCACAATCTTCACAGCAGTAATTTTCGCTGCTTCTGTGTTTTCTACATTTTAGGATTAATTGGAGCAAGTAAAATGTAAAATTTTGCGGGTTGTCTTGCACCTCCCCCCAGCCCCAGCTTTCGATTTTTTGACCAATACTTTTAAAACTGTTGTATGGGTGCATGCAGCATGCATACTAGGCGGCGATAAATTGAAAAATTTAAAAATTATACATAGCTTATACGAGCTTATACAAAATTTTATGGTAAAAAATCGAAAGTTAGGGCTGGGGGGAGGCTCAAGAGATCTATGTATTTACGTACGAAAAACTGTTTACGTTGCAATTAATTGCTTGTAGTATTTGTTGCATTTTGTAAACGGATGTGTCTACAGATACTTAACTTTATGTTGAAACAAATTAATTTTAAATGAATAATCGGCAAGTTTTGTCTTAAAACTTGCAGGAAGCTTGTTCAAAATAGTCATCTAGCCTTAATGAGTGTGATGCATGTGCAGCATAAATAAAGCAGGTTTCATAAAGACACTTTCTCAGCAATGCAATTCTCGGCAATGCAATTTATGATTCTTTGACTTTCTCGGCAATGCAAGACATGAGCATTGACCTTTCTCGGCAATGCAATTCTCGGCAATGCCTTTCTCGGCAATGTGCATTCTCGGCAATGCAATTCTCGGCAATGAAGTTACCCGGTGGGGTGGGGTGGGGTGGGGACTTAGGCGATTTTGGGTCAAAAATAAAATTTTTCAAAAGTGGTCAAATTTGGTATAAAATGAAAGCCCTGAGTGAGATGAGCAACTTTTGTCATAGAACTGCATACCCAAAGTGGCTGTAGAGTGCTGTGGTGGAGTGGGGTGGGGTGGGGACTTAGGCGATTTTGGGTCAAAAATAAAATTTTTCAAAAGTGGTCAAATTTGGTATCAAATGAAAGCCCTGAGTGAGATGAGCAACTTTTGTCATAGAACTGCATACCCAAAGTGGCTGTAGAGTGCTGTGGCGGGGTGGGGACTTAGGCGATTTTGGGTCAAAAATAAAATTTTTCAAAAGTGGTCAAATTTGGTATCAAATGAAAGCCCTGAGTGAGATGAGCAACTTTTGTCATAGAACTGCATACCCAAAGTGGCTGTAGAGTGCTGTGGTGGGGTGGGGTGGGGACTTAGGCGATTTTGGGTCAAAAATAAAATTTTTCAAAAGTGGTCGAATTTGTGTCAAATGAAAGCCCTAAGCGAACGGAACAACTTTTGTCATGGAGCCACCCACGCAAACTTGCTGTGCCAAATAACGTCACGTACCTATGAAACTTTTGTCTTTACTTCTTCAACCGAAATGTAAAGGATATAATATAGACACAGCCAACACACACATTATCCTCTTTTGTGCGGAGCATTTTTGTTACTTGTATATATACGTGTACGTACTGAGCTTTTCCCTATTTGAAAAGGTGGTTTACTCTATATTTAGTGAACAACGAGCTAATGTTTGACAAACCACATGGCTTGTCGTGTGAAGTTTCATGGCTCCCTAAGGTCGCGAGGTAAGGAGAAGTTTTGTGGATGGAGAGCAAAAAATTGTACTAGGCTATTTTTCCCGCTCCCCACCAGAAATTTCACTATGCTAAGAAATTGCACCATTTGAGTCTAGTTTATACCGTACTGCGTACATACGCAGTTTCCTGGTTTAGGCAAAAAATTGGGGGTGTCTGAAATGGTTTAAAAGTGCCAAAATTTAAGTATATTTAGACGGTTTTGTATTCTGTATACCATTTGATTTATTATATGCGTATTAGTACGTATATTATGCTTATATAACTATGCGAAACATTGCTCAAAAATTCAGTTTTACCACAAAATGCCAAAGATCCTTAACAGCACTTGGCAATTCCTGGGCAGCTTGACTAAGTTTTCTCAAGGCGAAAACGTGGGGGGTGCACCCCCCCCCCCCACTTGGAGGGATAAAATGTGTATTAAGGCGCCGGACTTCGGATCCGAAGGTCCGAGGTTCGATTCACGCCTTAGCCATAATGACGTTACATTGTTTCCTTGAGCAAGAAACTTAGGTCACTGCTCCGCCGGTCGAATGAGGCGTTAAATTGGTGGGCCCGTGTGCTGCCTTGCTGGGGGTAGTGCACGCTAAAGAACCCTTAATCCACTTATCGTCAAGAATACGGCGCGGTGTTCCCGGTGGAAGGTACCCCCCTTGGGATATACCAGCACTTCTGCAATGTGGTCCGCCTACCTCCTGCGAGGGAGTGTTGGGTGCAAACGAGTCATGTACTCAAAATGGATCACCCAACTTTCCGGGTTTGTTTCTGATCCCACCCCGTCTGCGCTTGGGGCTTGGAGTGTCGAAAGATGCTGTGCTCCTCTACCTTGCGTATGAGCAGTTAATGGATGGCTTACTACCGGAGCCGAAAGGCCAAGCAGGTGTCTGCTCCAGCTTCCCATTGTAGGTCAGCATTCAGGCGACGAAGCGAGAGTCATACTAACTATGACTGATGGGGAGAGACAAAGGTTAGCGCCCTCATATAGCCTCTTGGCTGAGTAGCCCGGCAATAACAACAGCAACAACAACTACGCACGTCATAACTAAAAAGTGCCCAACAATCAATCACTGAATTTTTGCTTTGTTTTGATCAGTTCCTAAATCTGTCTGATTTACGCCTCGCTCTGTATGTACGTATTTGTTTTGCTTTTTTGTCAATTCTAGGAGCATGAGAATTCCGTGCTTCGTGCCAAACTGGAATGGACTGAGAAATATGACCAGCTTAGGTCTCAGCTCAACTCGGCCGCCGTTCAGTCTGCTTCGGCGTCCCCGTCTGCAGTTCAGGCCGGTGTAAGTTGACCTTGTTTTTGTAGTTGTCTTCCTGCGTTTTATCTAGGCGAAAAAAAATGGGGTAGACCAAAACTGAGGGGGTGGGGGAATCCAAAGTGACCTAAAAATGCCAAAAATGCAGTAAAAATAGCCTGTTTTCTACGTATATCGCTATAACTATGCTTAAAAGTGCTCAAAAATCAAGTTTGAGTACCAAAATAGACCATTTCTGACCAAAAACTTCCGGCGAAGCCGGAAAATTTTTGAAAATTTTGACCAAAAATCCTTAAAATTTAGCATTTTCTGGGCACCCTATAGTGAATGGGGGACCCGAAAAGTGCGGGGGGGCGCCCCCACCCCCACCCACCACAAAAGAAAACTCATTCTTCAAGGCCCCACCCAGGGAGGCGGTTCAAGGGGTGTAGACCTACCTTTTGGGGTGGCAAAATGTTGCTATTTTCATAGCAAAAACGGCTATTTTAAAAAAAAATCTATAAAACATCCAATGTCTTATTTTTGCAAGAAATATTCAACATCGGGGCTACTGTCCTCATTTTTTGGACAAATTGCAACACTTCTTTTCAAAATCCTGGGTGCGGGCCTGCCCCCAGACTCCCCCTTAATGTTGATCATTTTAGACAGATTTCACAAAGAAATAATGACAAACGCCTGCGTACAGTCACTAAGGAAAAGCCTTAGTCCGACGCAGGACAGAGCCAATGGGGGTTAGCGCTCACACAGTGTCTCTTGGCTCTTTCCTGTTTCGGACCAAAGGTGCCTTCATAGTCACGTACGCAGGTGTTCGCACGTCGACGTGCGTCGATGCGCGTAAACTGGCATGCTACAAATGGGCGCCTTGACGCGCGTCGTCGATGCTTCTAGTGGTAACATGGGGCCTAGGCGAGCTGCTACATTTGGAAGCGTCGAAGTGCGTCAACGCGTCCAAATGTAACATGCCGTCTACTCGTGACTGGGACTATGAAATCACCATTAAGCTTTGCCTTGGAGTCTGCAGGCAGAAGTTTTTCATTATTTCTTTTAGAGATGCACCGGGGCCGCCACTACCGGGGCCGGCGCCGGGGCCTAGAAATTGGGGGTCCAAATTGAAAATTTAAATTTTGCAATAAGTTTTGATATACAAACGTTACTATCGTTGTTTTCATTCATATGAGCGGGAAAACAAACGATTTGTAACACTTTTTGACTTACGAAAATTCAAAATTTTGGTGAAAGAATGTCAAAACTTTACAAAATTTTGCTAATTTTTGGCCCCGGTCGGTACCGGGGCCGGGGCCAGGCCCCGGTGCATCCCTAATTTCTTTATGATTAATGTTTGTGTCCTCCGTGGTTCCGCCTGTCAGCCCGCGTTGCAGGTGAAATGAATTGTGTTAGAATTTCTAGTAGCTCTGAGTTACAATATTTACCACCCTATTTTGGTCTTATTTCTATTTCTATTTTATATTTATATTCCTATTTTACTGCCTGTTTTCATTTTCCTGTCTTGTCCTGTTTTAGAGAGCGGAGACCGATCCTGCTTTTCGTTCTGAGAGAAATAAAAGTATGTTTTCCCTTTCATGATGCAAGAGCAATAAGATGTAATTCGGATATTATGATTATTTGAAAAATTTATGTAATTAATCACTAAACTGTTTGTCGCTTAAATCAGCTTACATAACCGTTACTAATTGTAAACAAACGTTATTAAAGTTTCCTCTGGCGGGGTTTTTATGTTGGTGCTTCGATGGAATTGAATGGGGTAGAGTTATCGGCCTGAGTTTGGCGTACCCTGTACAAATGGAAACCCCCGCAAATATCGAAAGTTAATGTTGTGGATTTCAGGGGTTTCCCCACTTCCTGCTGACCAGGGTTGGGCGATACCGACGTTTTACCGAGACCGAGACCTAGACTAGCAATTTCAAGCTTAAATTTAATTTCTTCCAGTTTTTGAGGCTTAGGCCCAGTATTATGAACTTTAACACATAAACATACGGTTTCCGCACCTCGTCAGTTAATGTTTGTTACATTGGATTAAAATTTTCGCGGAAATTTGATGTTTTCAAAAGATTTTTGGTCTCCGTTCGAGAGCGAGACTTGGGTGAGCGAGACCGAGACCGAGACTGGCCAAGTCTCGGCTTTCGGGCGACACCGAGACCGAGACTCCCAACCCTGTTGCCGGCACTATTGGGCAGGGGAAAATTGACAACAAATGGCAAAGATTAAAATAAAATTCGAAGCCCCGCCTCTCTGGCTTTACATTTTTGCCAGCTAACTTCCGTAGGGGTTGATTGATGTCTTTATGTTCTGTGTGAATAACTATCATCCATAAAGCATGGTTTTCAGTGGTCACAGGCTTCCTACTTTTTAGTACTTTGTCTCTACCTCCTACTTTTCCCTACCTTTAGCTTAAAATTCCTGTTTTTTCCTACTTTTTATGCTGGAAGTCGTATAGTTTAACCGAGGAAAACATTTGAAACCAGAAACAAAATAATTGCTTTCTGAAACGAAATCTTTACAAGTTTATTGCAAACATTTAAACTCCAAGATTCGCCTGCACAAACATTTTGCTCCTTTGGCGCACTGTTGCTTTGGAAATTCCTTTTCAAAGGCTCGTTGTCCTAAATCAAGCGTCTATAATAGGAAGAGTGAGACACTTAGCCCTTCTTAGTACTTTAAGCTTGCGAGCAGGGGCGGATCCAGGGGGGGGGTTGCGGAGAGAAGGCAAGGAGAGAAAGAGGAAAAAGGGCAAAAAAACCAAAAAATTTCTACTTTTTAACCGCATATTTATTGCATTTGTGAAGAAAAAGCTTGTAATGCATCCGATTTTTGGGAGAAAATTACCATTTTTGCCTAAAAATGTCAAGAATCCTAAAAAATTTGTTCAGTTCTTCAGTATAAAAAGAATTAAAGATCCGAAGACCGATTTTATTGCAAAAACAAAAAATTTCTTCAACTTCTGGGGGACTCCGCCCCCCTGACCCCCCGCTGGAAAATTTTTACCGCCCCCCGTCACGAAATCCTGGATCCACCAGTGCTTGGGAGATGCTCGGCACATAATCTCGGGGGGCGGGGGACTTACCGTTGTTGGAGGGTCCGGTTATGCGTGTAACTTTGACGTAAGGAAAGGATTCGGTGCCCCAATCTTTAGTGGTTGCGACCGGCGCCAAAACTAACGAGTTTTTAATTTTTAACTGTTTAACATTTTTCGGCTAAAATTTTGGTATTTTGGAATGTTGAAGCTGAAAAAATTGTGGTCAAAAACTGTCAAAAGTCGCTAAGACGTAATAAAATTTGCTATTTCTAAAATTTGAAATATTTCAACGCGGGGTTTCAGGGATGGGCACCGGAAAAAGACTACCGGAAAAAACGGTTTTTTTCCGTTTTTTCCGTTTTTTTCCGCGGGCTTCAGACAAATACTCGCGAGTTTTTTCCGATAAGTTGAGACATTTTTGAAAAATTAGCAGTAAAATTGGAAGTTTTGGGAAAATTTTTAAATTTTTCTGAAAAAACTAGAAATTCTTTAAAATCGCCTGTATTTATAGTCTATCGCATGAAAATACGTTTAAAAGCTTAAATTCGTTAAAATTCGCTCAATTTTGGCACTCCAGAAACAGTTTGAAGCCTTTGGTGATATCGGAAAAATACTGGAAAAACCGGAAAAAACCGGAAAAAACTAGTTTTTTCCGCAATAATTTTTTTCCGGAAAAAACCCAACCCTGCGAGGTTTACCTTACTGGCCCCCCAAACTTTTTGGGTCCTCCCTACTCGACCACTCCCCCCCACTCGGCCCCATCCCTAGTTTTTTGGGCTTCCCCTCACTCACTATAAGGTGCCTAGACAATGCGAAATTTTAAGGATTTTTGGTTAAAATTTTCAAAAATTTTCCGGTTTCCCCGGAATTTTTTGGTCAAAAATCGTCTATTTTGGTACTCAAACTTAATTTTTGAGAACTTTATAGCATAGTTACATATAGCAGTATATACGTATAGAAAACAGGCTTCTGAAAAACAGGATTTTTACTTCATTTTTAGACCATTTTATTTCCCCTCCCCAATTTTGGACTTACACCCCCGCTCCCCACCCCCACTTTTTTCGCCTAAAATAAACCCAGCAACGTATATAAAATACTAAAAATTCTTTAAAACCTCGGCGAATTTGAATAATGCTTTTTTAACTTGCGGTACAGATAGTACAACTTTTGTGGTCTAAAATTGTGCAATTAAGGCACATGTAATGCAGTTTTGAATTGTAAAGTTCCTACATTTTTGGTCAAATTCCTTCTTTTTGCCATTATCTTCTTACGTACTTTTTCCTACCTTTTTAAAATCACAGCGTGCTAGGCTAAGATTTTTTGAGTTTGTGTTTAGCCTTTTATTCGCTAAAACTTGAACGTTATGACGAATTAAATCAGAACTTACCACATTAATCTTTTTCACAAACTCCAAAAGCTACCTGTCTTGCTCGACTAAAAGTTTTTGCCAGTTACTATTTTTCCCTTTCTAGGTTCATCGTTTACGGCTCGAAATACGGTGATCAGTGTTCATGGAACGGATAAACTGAACTGGAATTGCGATCGCCTGTTTAATCTCTTCTGCCTGTATGGAGATGTTTTAAGGGTTGGTTCGGTTGAGTTGAAAGTAAAGTCTGGACACAAAAATGTGTGTAGAAAACTGTGATCACTTACAGCATTTAATTGTTTCTGAAAACCCAACATACTGTACACCATACATTTTTCGACGTGCTCTCGCCCCACTTTTGTTGGCGGTCGCCCAAAAGTGTGTCGAATAACTGGTAGGTTTTCGAGATCAAGATTTCCTAAAAAATTTCTCCATTTATGTCGAAACCGAATTTTTGCATTTTACTTACCTTCATATTCGTTACACGACACGTAAACAAAACTTGTGTTCAGCTTTAAAACAGCGCATATTCTGTATTCTTGCCTTCTTAAAGTGCTTAGTCTTCGCTAGTTCCTTAAGTTTTGACCCCCGCACATCCAGGGGCGCACCCAAAGGAGGGGGATGGGAGTCGCCCCCCCTGTCAGGTTCCGATGGTCAGACAAATTAAGAAGGAGAAAAGGCAAAAATTTTCGCGCCTGCGGCGCGAATTAACCTTTCTTTGTTTTGATGGTAGCATTATGGAGCGGGGTGGGGTGGTTGGCTTTCAAGTACGTATGCAGCCGTTTCTGCTTACGTGTGAGTTATAATAAATAGACATCAGCCGCCAATGTTTTCAAATCATGGTTTTTCTGCATTTTACTGTGAATATTAGTGATGGGCACTGGATATCCGGCTAATTTTTATGTCCGGATAATATCCGATTTGAGAAAAATATCTGGATATCCGTTTACTGTTGAGACAAAGCAAGGAAAATTGGCGAAATTTTTGACGAAATTTTCAAAACATTTTCAAAACAATTTTTTAAAAATGTGTTAGAAAATAATTCTAATCATTCTTGATCGAAAACCTATTTCTTGACCTTAAGATTCTAACTGGCGGATAACCAGATTCCCGATGTCCTACAATAGGCGGATATCCCGATATGAAAAAATATCCGGTGCCCATCACTAGTGCATATTCATACTTTTTAAAAAATACAATCCAATGAATCATGAACCATGAACTTGCTGAATCATCCACATCGGATGCCTACCTGAAAAATTAAGAAGTAAGTAGGTAAAGACGCATACACAAATGCTCGGTCTGACTTTGCTTCCGCTAACCAGAAAATGACTAAAAATTTCCAAATTTCCTGGTGTTACTTTATAAAAAGAGTTCTAGCTTTTAGCTTTTAGCCCCAAACTCCCGCTTGATCATAGGAAAGTTGCGTTTTTTTAGTTTGAATTTTATCAGTTTGAGTAATATACCTGATCTGGTGAAACCAGACAGGGTGCCAGTCAGAAGACAACTACGATCTTTTGAAACAGCAAAAAGTGATCAGAAAAATTGCTTTCATGTCTAGAAGGTAAAACATTGTCAACTTCTGAGGGAGCTGCGCCCCCAGACCACCCCTGCTTTCACAAGAATGATTCATTCTATTTAACTACCTCAATCAATGGAATCAACTACTATATATATTATGTAGGGGCGCGATAGCGCCCCTACATAATATGGGTATAAAGGCGTCTGCGCGGCCCTCTGGAGACAGTGTTGGCCTGGTGCCAGCTAATTAGAGGTCCGGGAGGGATAAAAATGTTACCATCGTAAAGTACTCGAGTAGTACTACAAGAACCACCATACTTTTGGTTAAAATTCGGAACTTCGAAATTTTGCACTAGGCGAGCGTTACCGTGCGGTTGTTTTTTTCTCGGTTAATAACGCTTATTGGAAGTGCATTTTCTAGCGAAGTGTTGGAACGATGTGGGCATTTTGGTCCTATACTACTATGATATGTTGGTAGGCAGGGTCCTCCCATGCTACCAAACGAAGGTCATTTTGGCACTCGTCCAACTTTGGCTCTGTGCCAAGGCCCCAAAGTCTGACTTTCGCTATTTTGGCAACTTCGGTTGAAATCGACTTTTTTCACAGGGTAGCAGCTGGATCGGTTTGGTTTATTTTATTTGAATATTTCGGACTATGCGCACAAAGTAACGAGGGGGATTTTTTAATTTTGCTCCCTAGCTTTCAGGAGATGGGCCCAAACTTTGCATTTTTTGGCCTGTTTGGGCGAAAAATTTCTAAGTCCCACTTTTACTAGAAATGGCCTAAAAGTCACTAAAAATGGCGGTTTTCGGCCTTGGGGTGGTACCCATACATAGTAAATCGGGGTCGCTGAAAACGATGAGCATACTGCCGATACCGCCCGAAGTGACCACTGGTCAGCATGGCTCCCGTGGTTCCTCGCCCAGGGTCAAAGTAGGGAAAACTCACTATAAACAGCATTTTTCGGGGTTTTAGTTGGGGGCACATATAGTAAATCGACTACGCTCGTTTCAATGGTCATATTGCCGATTCCGATGGAAATGACCAGTGGTCACTACGGTCTGTGGGGCCTACTGACCACTGGTCAAACCCCCTAAAACGCGGTTTTCGGCCCTCTGGCGGTACCCATATAGTAAATCCGTGCCGCTGAACACGATGGGCATACTGTCGAAGTCTTTGGCGAGGCGAAAAAGTTTTCTCCTTATACCACCCACAAACAGAGGTTGCAGCGGCCAAAGCTTGGGGCGGAGGTGAGAATTCAGTTTTACTATATATTTATATAATCACTTTTCTGCTCTACCCACGGCACTGTTCAAGCTCCTTGTATCCATTGCCGCATTGCTGGAAAGGGATCCTTTAAAATGACAGAAGGACAAGTAATAAAAATGCTCCTCCGGAGCATGAAAAAGTAATATGGGTGGTGGTGAGGTTGTAAAATCAAGAGAGGACTAGTCTTAAAAATGCTTAATATGGGGGCTAGGTTCAAAAAAGAAGAGGACTAGGTTGTGGGCGAATTAATATGGGCACAGCTTCGCCGAGCAACACATATTCGCGGGCTTTCACGCTTCGCCATGGCGATTGTCATATACAATGCCATTATTGTCAGTCAATAATAACATTTCCAGCAGTTAAACAATCGCTGCAAGTTGCTTGCTTATATATACGTAAACTATATATTAATTTGGTTGTGCTGGACTACGGCAAGCAACTAGAAAGAACCAAGGCTATGATTGTAACGCTAAGGGTTCAATAGAAATAGAAGATTGTCGGAGAGAGTCCTGAGATTATTGTTGAAATATAGAGTTTTCTTATCAATGGTTGAAATACACAGTAAATAGTAAGAGTTTATCGAAAGAAATGTTTGCTTCCGCTAAAACTCGTTTATCATAGTTGTATATTATTTACGCACCGTAACTAAAACTGAACACTGGTATATATACATATGTAATACGTACGTATGTATATAACTTTTTCAGTCCGCGAATATGGGTTGCAAATTCATATTAATTCGCCCACAACCTAGTCCTCTTCTTTTTTGAACCTAGCCCCCATATTAAGCATTTTTAAGACTAGTCCTCTCTTGATTTTACAACCTCACCACCGCCCATATTACTTTTTCATGCTCCGGAGGAGCATTTTTATTACTTGTATATATACTTTTTCTCAAAAGGAAAATAAAAAGTTGGTATGTAACCTAATTTTACTATAATGTGTATAGAAATAAAAAAATTTGAGTACCGGCCCCCCCCCCCCTGTCGGAAAACTCTGGTTGCGCCACTGCCCCCTCCCATAGTTTTTCAGATGTTTCTGTTTTATTGTTTGCTGTTTAACCGTTGTATTACTGATGTACTTTGTGTGTATTGCAATGGATAATCGCATCCAATTTTTCAAGTTTATGTTTTAGGTGGTATTTTTGCCGACGGTTGAGAGTCATGTTAAGATTGAGATGGACCGGCCGGAACAGGCAAGACTGGCCATTCAGGTCCTAAATGGTCTGAAGGTCTTCGATAGGGTTTTGAAACTAAAGTATGTATTTATGTTCAAGTGTGCATAGTGTTTGTTGAGTCAGTTCTTTTCTTTCAAAAGAATCCTGTTTTTCAAAAAATATATAATTGAGTAAATCGATGTACCGTCCTTGTTGAAATTCTTTGGAGTAAATCTTTCTTTCTTTCCGTTGTAAGTTCACAGGAAGTCACAGGAAGGGGGATACTTATCTTCCTAAATTTTGTCTTCGGATATTTCAATAAATATTTGGAAGGTAAAAGTTTAAAGGGAGATTATTGATGTTGAAAATTTGTTTACTATTATGATTTCGGGAGCATTTCTAAAGGGATGGTTGTGCTGAGAGTTTCCGAATGTAATAAACTTCTGTAGTAAAATTGTGTTAAATTATTGAGTACGTATTATGTTAGGACTGGTACTATGTTCATAGTTGAGATCGATCACAACTCCTAAAACCGAGAACAGGTTTTTAACTCTACAAAAATCGAGTATATATTTTTTCTGACATTCTTGACAATAATTTTGATTCAAATTATCTGGCTTTTTCCTAGGCAAAAATTTCTGGGGGGGGGGTCCCCCCCAGGTCTGGGGGAGGGCTCGGATTTCTGGGGGGGGGGAAGAAAAATTTTTAGAAAAATGTATAAAAAGAGCTATTTTTTGCTGCTGAGCAAAAACATTCACTATTTTTAACTTAAATTTAAGCTTAAAATAGCTAAAAAATGCTTAAAAATGGGTAAAAATCCGGCGAAGCCGAAAAAATTTTCAAAATTTGCTCTAAAAACCCTATTTTTCCGGGCACTTTAGGGTAGGGGGGGGAAGGCCCGAATCCTGGGGGGCGATTCGGGGGGGGGGGGCGAGCCAAGTCTGGGGGGGAACGGATTTCTGGGGCCCCCCCTGTAGGAAAAAGCCAGAATTATCACAATTTTTTTCTTGAGGGTGGGAGTGCCCCTGAAAATTTGAGTGGCGGACGATGTGGGGTGATCGGAATTTTGCTAAAGCTTTATTAAAAATTGTCCACCTCGTTTTTGCCTTGTAATATCACCCAAGAAAAGGTTTTGGTTTTTATCTGAGACAGTTGCAGCAGAAATCTCAATAGTAGCCAAACAAAATTAGGTTCTTTTTGTTAAATTTTAAATTTTAAAACTAAAAAATTTACGATGAAATTTTGGTTTTTTTCCAAAAGGGATGGCATCCACTTGTTTTAGAGTATGTCAAATGGTTTTTTGTGGGTAGGGAAGGCTGTTTGTGGAAGTGGCTCCTACCGGGCATAAGCCCAGCCAGTCTTATTCTTTGTGTCTATTCTCTGTTTTGTTTTCTATTTTCTAGATCTTATTTGTTTTTCTGTTTTGATTTCAGTCTATCCTCATCTCGAAATGTTTCTGTTCGTGGAAATGAGGGCTCCACCCTGCCAAACGGTCTGCCTACGGTCAAAGACTTTACCAATGTGGAGGACCATAGCAACTTCCTGCATCGATTCAAAACTGCCTCTCGTGCCGTTCGAAATAGTTTGGCCCCGCCCGGCCCTAAGCTCTACTTTCGCAATGCTCCGGGCAATATAGAGGCTGAGGTTATACAGAAGGTGTGTTAACTACTTTAAACACTGTGCTAAGTTTAGATTAGGATATTTCTTTACCCTGGACTGCACCAAAAAACGTTTAAGAATACATAAATAGTAGCGGAATAGCAGATTATGTCCGATTGTTGAATGAGAAATCTACTATTCTTAAACTTTTTTTATTTGTGCAGTCTAGGGATATTTTTTTATTTGAGTGTTGAAAACATTTGAGTTTTAAATAGTGCTCGGACCGGTTCCGATTTTTGAAACCGGTTCCGGTTCCGGTTCTAGCTTCCGGTTCCGGTTCCAATTGCGATTTTTGTAAAAAGGCTTATAATTCAATTTTTTTAATTTTTTATATAAATTGGACCAAAACCTTATGAGCCTTATGATTCCCCGGCTGGGCCAATTCTTTACTTTCAATGGTGAGTGAAAAGCTGAACCTCCCTCTTCCCTTCTCTCTTCTAGGTCCTGGTTTCGTGGGTACGAGGGTGCCTGACGCCTCCCGTCTTGGGCTTGCCCTCGGTTTCGTCTTGGTCCACCAGCCCTGGTAGAAGGAATCATCAGCTCAAAAGTAATTGCGTATCTTACCAACATGCAAGAAAAAGTTAAAACTCTTACTTGTTAAAAAATAATACCGCATACTAGGTTTCGGAAAACTTTCAAAAAACTACATTCAAAAGCTAGAAAATTTTTCAGAATTTCCAGACTGAAACCTATTTAAAAGCTAGAGAGATTTTGAAAATTTGCAGGCGAAAACTTAATTTTTGGATACATTTTTAAAACCATCCGAGTCAAATTACACTGGAACCGGTCCGGTTCCAAATGCTACCGGTTCCGGTTCTAAAAATCCTACCTGTTCCGGTTCTACCGGTTCCAGTGGAACCGATCCGAGCACTAGTTTTAAAGTAATTTGGTCGCGACGGGACTCGGGGGGGGGGCTAAAATTACCTCGTTCGCGTAGACGGATGGTGATATTTTTGATGGATTTTGGAAAATTTGTTTTGTCATTGCAATTTTATTTCCGTAGAATGAGTATATACATGTATATCATAATTTGAAATGATCTAAATATTTCGTAACGCCCGATAAAAGTTTTTTCGGCCCGGCGTGGGCGCACCTGCTCGCTTTGGTTGATGTCCAGGGCTTTTCCAGGCTGAAAAAAATTTCGCTAATGGCCAGGCTTAATAAAATCAAGCCTGGGCTCATCTCTTCTGTAGGTATTTTTTGGGGGATTTTTCCCGGAGGGTGTGCTTCCTGGGGTGGCCTGGCTCGGTGGGGGGGGGGGAGAAATTTTCAGGGGATTTTTTTTGCAAAGACGAGCCAAAGATTGCCATGTTCTGGGCATATTTTGCAGGTAGAAACGCAAAACGTTCTCTCTCAAAAACTGCGTCGAGTTTTTAAGGCTAAAAATAGCCATGCTATGCACAGAAAGAGGACTGCAGTTGCCTGCGCAACCCCGTAGTGTGATACAAACAGCACCTTAAGTGATAAGTCTTGTTTGTTTGCTACACTACATAATAGCATTATAATCTCGCTGCTCTGTGTTTTAGTTCTTCGTAGAACACGATGCTCAGATGCCGGACTCAGTCTACACTTTTGCCAGTCGTAATCCCAAGTTGTCCACCGGGTTGGCCTTCTACGAGGACACAAAGTCGGCCACAGAAGCCCTTGTTCTCTGTAACAATACGCAAATAAAGTGTCCAGGTTAGGCAGGCAGGCTCTACTATAGGTTTTTTATTGACCTTTTGTACAGTGCCAGTTTTGATTTGCAGGGTATGTTTTTGGGAATGGGGGAGGGAAGGGGCTTCCCGAGAGGAGGGGGGGTTTGCATTTTTGGCATATTTTCTGTATGGAGGGGAGAAACGTAAACGTTCTCAAAAACGCCTGGATTTAGGCTAAGAGTAGACTTTTTTGTGACAAAATCTTCGGCGATGTCGGAAATTTTTTTAAGAATTTGCCTGTAGTGTTTTGGGCAAAAATTTGGGCACCCAAAATATTCCCTCGGCAAAAGTCCTAGAGGGAACTGTTTCCGGGGGGGGGGGCTGTAAAAAATACCCTAAAGTTGTGCAGTGGTTGCTGGATACGAATTCTCGCTGTTGTATCCTTTTAGTTCCTTCGTATTAACACTTTCCGGCCTCCGTGTGAGGTGAGCCGCTGTTGGTTAGCTCTGAACGTCGTTTTTGCATCAAGGTGGGGGGTTTGAGTCCCCCATTCTGGTACCTGAAAGGTTTCTGGTTGTTGTTGTTGTTGTAAATGCCGGGCTCATAATATGAGGACACATCCGCTATCCACAAGTCCAGCAGCACACGTCATCGCATTCGTCAGACCATGTACATAATCCAAGACAGAATAGAATGATGGGGTTTGGCTGTATGCTATACCAGCTCGGTACGGTAGCATACTTTAAGGACAGGAGGGTGAGTGGATTGACGAATGTGTGGGACTGAGATGCCAACCTCCGTGGGAAATCCGATGGACACTGACCCCATCAAATGGAGATCCCCACAGGTGTCCCCTGGCATCCGTCTGGTCAACGGCGCAAATGGGCTCTGTTCCCGGGGGCATGGCGTAGCCATGTCGAATTACACTGATGCCATCCAAGTGCTTAAATTATGCTACCAAGTGGTTGTTTGCCTCTTCCTCATTCTTGTCTATTCCGGCTTTTCTGAATGATGTGCTGCTGGCTTGCGAACTACGAAGACGTGTGCTGGACTTTGGATGGTTGATGTGCCTCATATAGCCGTCTAGGCTGACGAGCCCGGAAATCACAACATTATTCGACACAACGGGATGTCTCATGCCCCCCCCCGTAAAAGGTAGAATCATTTCTTTCGCGCCATTGACCAGACGGATGCCAAGGAGCACCTGTAGGGATCTCACCTCCATTTTGATGGGGTTCGTGTCCATCGGATGAGAGGTTTCTTTGGGCACTTTGTGGTGTGCAACTTTCCCTTTTTGCTTGTAAAGGTTTTTGCGGAATGGATTCGAATAATTCTGGTATCTTTAATCTTTGGGGTAGTGTTGAAGTTTTTTTCTGTTGAAGAGTTCGAGTTTGCTGAACTCGGCAATTAGTTGCAGTTTTCTCGAGTGTCTGATACAACCTATCCCGGTTGCTTGCGGTATTGGATTATTAATTACATTAAATTTATACTTTGCTTTTTGGTTTTTGTTTTTTCAGATTCTGGAGAATCCTCTACACTCCTTTTATCCTATTATTATGATACTGATTTTCGGGATCATCCTGAGAAACAATAGATTTAGATAAATTGTTGAATTTGTTGTTTTTGATACGCTTTTTCCTGTTGTTAACTTTTTAACATTAAAAGTTGTTTGTTTTTTGCAGGGATAGGCTTTAGGTTAGGATAGAGTTCTTTTGGAACTATGCATAGTCCTCGTTGTCGGTGCAGTCTTTTGCTCAGGTTTTTTAGTGTGGTTGAGTCACGAAATGAGAAGTAGGAATACACTTGTATGCTGTAGTGATTTGGCTGGGATCGACAAAAATGATCCGATTCGGAAACAAGAATCCGATTGGCGATCCGACAGGATTTCAACATTCATACTAATTTAATCGCTACCTGACGCCAATATGGATAGGCATTATATACTCTTGTTTCGTCGAACTTGGCTTGCCTTGTAAGTGAACAGATACCAAAAACACTGTATTAAGCAACTGGTTTACTCACGGGTAAACTACTGTACAACTGGTAAGTACGGCAGTAGGGTGCACGGTGTCGTCAGAAGATGGAAACTTCTTTCGCGGCTATTATCGTAAAAGAGACAAACCCGTCAGATACTACGAGAAGCTTTAGACAGAGAAATGACAACGGTAAACTGTTCGAGTTTTTAAATTGTCGAATTTCGGTTCTTTGGTGACTGACTAATTGCATGTCATTTCATAAGGCGCAGAAACAGTTCACAAGAAACCGTACAGTAATTAGTCAACGCTACAGGAGAGCGACAAATGAAGAAAGGAGCTAAAACTTTTGTTTTGAAAGTGCAGGGATGGTCGTCATACATGTGTGACAATTTGCTGTGTTTGGTACAAATACGCTAACTCTTCAGTTCAGGATTTTCCCTCTAAACGATTAAAAGAATGAAAGAAAGTTGCACATTACTGGAAAACATGGGGTGTATGGCTGGACTCGAACCCGAAATTTCCGGCTTAACTCTGACCAACGGAGCTTCAGGTGCTTCCGTGGAAAGGGCTTTAGCTAGTTCCTTTTATTCCGCGATAATTTACCATCATAATTTTCTAGAAAGGGTAGAATAGAGTTAAAAGTAATGGTTAATTTTAACCCTACTCTACCCTTTCTTGAAAAGGCCACTAGATGAGCTTGGCCAGTTTCCAAAGTGAGATAGAACAGGTTTTCTAGAAATATAGAAATTACAATTAGTTAAATTTATAGGAACCAAACGTAGAATTCAGTTTGCAATGATCGTACAAATTTGTTGTCTTGGTCAATTAGACGAAAAAATGGAGGAGTGAGTAGTTTAAGGTCGATCTATCCGGCCGGTGTCATATACTATTTTGTAGTGATGTGGATCGGATCGGATCGGCAGCCAAAATCACCTACCTATCCGATCCGGCAAATGGCCGGCGATCCGATCCGATCCAACCATAATTTTAATTTTCAAATTGTAGACACTTAAATTGCTATATTTTCCCATTTCCCGTTATTTTGCAAAACTCTTCATCAAACTTAGCATCTGAATCTTATTGAATAATTCTGAAAGCCCGTGTTAGAAACTGCAGCTGCAGAATGATGTGTAGTCACGTTTGAAAAATAACGATTTGTTTTGTTTTGGAAGATTAAGATCTAGTGAGAACTACACAAAAAACAGTGAGAAGTGTAAACTACATAAGGATAAGATGAAATTGAAGACGCTGGGGTGTAAGAACACAAAAAATGTGCGTACAAACTTGGGTCGTATTTATAAGCAAGCAATGTATATGTTTTAATATCATTCGGAATTGGAGACGACAGGGAAAATCCGGAGTCCCGGGTTTTATTTACGGAAAATCTAAAATATTCAAATGTTTGCTAAAATTTATGTACATTGAAGATTTAGTTTTCGTGACCAGATAGATCTGTTATATTTTTGCACTTACAACCTTTTCAACCAAAGTGCACCCAATTTTCGATTTTTCAGAATTTTTGGATTTTTTAAATGTTATGTTCACGATTATCATGTAAAAGCTCTTTACAATCTGAACACGTTTAATAATACAATCTTTTCCCAAAGTGCACTCGATTCCCAAATTCACGAAAACAAGATTATTCCGGATTTAAATGTTTTCCATCAGCAACAGTTATGGGCCTATGGGTTCTTACTCTTGGCTCGAAAGGTCTTGACAAGCTGAACAACCTTTATAATTCAACTACATCCCAAAAAGGCGCCCTCTTCTCGGACTTCACAAAAACTTCCATTTATGAATAAGTGCACTCCAGAAATTGGAACATTTTCAAGTATTGATTCCAGCTCATATATAATTAGTAGTAGCTTTTAAATAATACCCTATTATTCAAATATAAGTGCAAAAATATGCACCTGGAACGGCGCTATTCGATCATGGATACAAAATTTTGAATGTGGTAAAATTTTGGAGAAATTAAAATTTCTAATAAATTAAATAATTAATATTAATTATCAAATGTTTTCCATGGTTTAATCCCGATACGTAGGTTGTTCTAAATCTCCAGTTCAGAACGATGCTAAAAATATATTGTTGGGGTTTGCTCTGAAGGCATATTTATATTATAGATATTATATTATATAGTATTTATATATAAACGACACCGAAGTTTGCACACACAATTTTGGTCGTACAATAGCATATTGATGCATTGTATTGCTCTGGCAGTGTTACTATTATATAGAAGCCACGCGATAATGGTATAAATGTAAAACTGATGGTACGTTTGACACACAACTAATTATTTCACATATGTGGATGTTGCAAACTTTACTCTTCTGAGCAAACGCACATGGGCAATAAATTTTCTTCTAATTTCAGACAACGTTCCTATTATTTGAGAACTTTTAATCAAATAAGAATAAGTCACTCTCAGTAGTCAGCGGTGCTGAATTTAAAAAGCGGAACAGACTGTCCAAAAATTAATTAGTAGCAAATAGGGGGGTTTTCAGGTTATAAAGTTCAGGTTAAAGTTGTAAGCTTATAAGCTAACGAAAAGCTGAATCGAAAAACGGATTTCAGATTCGTGCTCAGCGTCCCCTGAAAACCCCTGCATGCAACTTTTCAGCAAAATCGAAGACAAAACATTTTTCGGTTCCCCTTGGTCCCCTCTTACCAAACTAAAATTTAAAATTTTTAAATTTTTTAAAATTTTAAAATTTTTAAAATTTTTGAATTCACAAGCCTCCAGTGTGCACCCAGACCAAATTTCAAAGTTAATGGTAAAAAAACTAAAATCATGGCTGGGGGGGGGAAAGCGCAAGAGACCCAAACTTACTTTAGCAGTGTTTGCAAAATTTGTAAAATAGTAACTTCTCAGAAAATATTCATGCAAGGTTTGATTAGTGGGTGTCTCTTGCGTAATCCTAGTTGATGAGCAAAATCAAAATTAAATTGAGATCTTGTATGAAAAATTTTCTGGCGAGGTTAGCTTTAGGCTTTAGTTAGCAAATGTCATAAACCGACAGTGCGGCGCGCCGCAAGATTTTCCTAGAGAGTAACAACTCTCATTTTAGTTTCAAACTCAAAGATTCAAAGTCAATTCAAATCTTCAATTAAATGCTGCCTCTGCTTGTTGTTGACTTAAACTTAACTTAATGTAACGAACAGTAATGAATAAATGGTTGTCAGATCTTATTGAAACAGTTTTGTACGTCCAAAACTAGAATTGTACTATCACAGCTATACAAAACTAGAATTCTACAAGGGAGGCCATACAAAACTAGAATTGTACGAGAAAGGCCATTCAAAACTAGTTTTGTACAAAATGGCCCATACAAAACTAGTTTTGTACGATTTCGGGTTTTGTACGTAACATATACATACCAAATCTTATTGAAACAGTTTTGTACGTTTTAGAATTGTACGGTCATTACAAAACTAGAATTGTACTAAAGGAGGCCATACAAAACTAGTTTTGTACGATTTCGGGTTTGGTACGTAACATATACATTTAAGAAATTTATTTATCCAAAGAGAGAACATAAAACACAAACAACAGAAAATCCAACATTTGAACAAAATTCAGGAAAGATTTTGAAACTTCGAAAGTTTTGCAATTTTGTAAAAAATTGGTACAAATTTTCAAAATTTGCCTCATTTGCCGGATCGGCGATCCGGAAAAATCAAGCCGATCCGATCCGGCCGATCCGATCCGAAAATTTGTCGATCCGATCCGATCCACATCACTACTATTCTGTCACCTATGCTAAAATGTTACCTAAGCTAAGTTTTTACAGAAAAGGCTCGTTATTTTTCGAATCTCGTTATTTATAATCGCATTGGATTGCTTTTGCAAAGGCGATTGCTTTCATATAAAATAGTATGCGAAATAATAATACGCAGCGAAAGTGTTAAGCTAAATATAGCTGCAAATTAGCACTTATGGTGGTTTCATAGTTCTAGTCACCTCCCAGACGCGCGTCAACTGGCCTTGGTGCTTCGGGCCAGCGGAAGTTCTCGGTCCGGGCCCGAACCCGAACAGAGCTCGAAACCCGATTCACGGCCCGAGCACAACCCTTCTGCTGAGTTTGAGCATGTCGAAGAAGCTGTGAAAAATAGACGTTTATCAAAATTCGACGTTCGATATCTCAGCTATTCTTAACTCAGACAGAAAAGTAAGAAAAGTGACCCTGCAACAGGCTTCAATTCGTATGTCAAATTTGAAATCATAACGTTTCTCCAAGAGTGCATAATTGCACTATTACTAAGAAGAAGAGTAAGCCACTAGAGCTTCTCTTCACTGCATTGCGTAACGGTGCTCCGACCACAATACGCGAATGTTCCCCCGTTTGGGGGGGTCGACCAAATCGACACTGCATACCCCCTTTTGGTGGTGGGGGGGGTAGCAGAAAAGAGGTCCCCGTTTGGTGGGGGTAGCCAAGAGCCAATCAGATTGCAAAACCCCCCCCCCTCCGTTTGGTGGGGGGTAGAGCAGAGGATTACGGTAGTTTTTGTTCTATTTGAAAATGGGTCCCCGTTTGGGGGGGGTCGCTGAAAGAGGTTCCCGTTTGGGGGGAGGTCACAAAAAGTGGTCCCCGTTTGGGGGGGGGGGCGCCAACAGCCAATCAGAATGAGCAAAACTTAGCCTGCTTGAGCGACCCCCCCCCAGACGTGGACCCCTTTCAGCGATCCCCCCAAACAGGGACCACTTTTGGCTACCCCCCCCCCCCACCAAACGGAGGCGGGGTATACCTGTGGATCCCCCCCCCCCAAACGGGGGAACATTCGCGTATTGTGGTCGGAGCACCGTTACGCAATGCCAAGAAGAGGAGCCCTCTAGTGGCTTACTCTTCTTCTAATATATAGGAGAAAATCATGGACTCTTGGTTTCTCTGAATGCGAGAAAGCCTTGTTTAAAACTATATCAGATTCAAAAATTTAACGGCCAACGTAGTTCACACTTAGCGAAAGGTGTTGGCTTGCCAAACTAGCTAGAACTAGTTTTCCCTAAACGTGGAATACTGGTCCCTAGAGTTGTTGACCGGCCGAGGAAAACCCGGCCGGCCGGCCCACTATGCCGCCTATCCGGCCGGCCGGTCTTCAGGAAAAGGACACTACTTGATTTTCTCTGTAATATGCATAACCAGGAGTAACTGCACACATCATTTAATGCTAAACATTTGAAAAATACACGAAAAATAGGGCAAAACTGGTACCGGCCGGCCTGTTTGACCCGGCCGGCCGGTTTGCATCGCCCGGCTGGCTGGCCGGTTCCGACCGGCCGGCCGGGTTCACAAGCTCGGCCGGCCGAGTCAAAAAACCGGCCGGGCAACAACTATAACTATAAACTAAATTATAACAACTATAAAAACTATATATAATCTATATAGCTATATAAATTGTGACAACTATAAAAACTGTCTTAATAAGTTCGGCTAGCATGATTAAGACCGTTAGCAGCAGTCAAGTTTATATCTTTTGTTTTGAACATTGATTCCTCAAAACCTACACAGTGGATCGCACTGTTTCTGACAGCAGAAAACATCGCTCTATTGCGTTGGATGTTTGTCTTGGTTCGGGCTAAAGCTTCTGCAGTTGCGAGAAAACTCAATACGAGGTTGCGAAATTTGGTGTCAGTAAACATTCGGCGGGTATTCTGTAGCATTAAGAGCTGCTGCGTCAAATCCAATAACTGACCCTTTGGCCACAGGTTACCATAGTGCAAGAAAGAATTTTTGTATATTCTGTAGTTTTCAGAAATCGATGTTTGAAGGTCAACGGTTTACATTTAACTGGTACGTCAGATATAAGATTTAAAATTATCTACAGACAGATCACTTTATAACTTCAATAATTGCGAAAGTAATAGCGTTTCAATAAATGCTGCACAAAAGATGCCACCACGTGAGGTTATCACTTGAAATTTGAGCGGAGATTCGCTTCATAACGTTACACAGTACTTACAAGACCAATAACCGGTTTTTAATCAAGGGAACTTAGATCGCAGCATAGCCGAAATTCCACTTTGCTTATCACAATGCACTACCCTGATGTAAGCTGCTTATGTCTATGTAAAGTCAAACCTAATTATTCTTTTATCCATGTTACAACAGTACCGTCGAATTATCAATCACGAATTATCTTGAACGACGACCAGATGTCGATTTTAGTTAAATTCGGCTCCAAAATCACAATTTGGCATGCGCTATCGACGAACACCAGGAAACATGCTGGGAATTTGTGGAATACTGTCGTTCTTTTTGATTTCGTCCGTGGCAGCAGGTAGATGAATAATAGATATCAAGCATTAACATTTAGTTCACTTCTTGCATGAGCAGTTGTCTTACTGCCGGAGCTGAAACGCCAAGAAAATGTCTGCTCCTGCTGCCAATTGTTGGGCAGCATTCAGTAGCAATAATCATACTAGCTTATGACTGATGGGCAGAAACAAAGGTTAGCGGTCTCATATAGCCTCTTGACAAATTAGCCTGACAATGATAACAATTTTTCAGTTTTCGATTTACCGGATTGTAGAGGTAATAGTTATTGCTATTTAGCTTATATACAACCTACTCCTACCGTCTAGCATCGTTTTGTCTCATGTTCAACAACGTTGTGCAGCATCGACGACTTCTTAAGACGGAAAACTTAACTTTTCTCTCTTTTCTTTTGGAAATCCATTTCTTGCAGCCCTGGGACTTAAAATTTAAAGCTCATTCCGAATAGAGCTTCAAAATGAACGTTCTCCTAGATGCTAAAGATAACAAACCTGTCCAATTCACTGTCAGAGATTAGGACAGACAAACTAGCTAACATGTATCTAATAAAAAAGTTAAAAAGTATCGAATAAAAGTCACACCACCTCAGGACCTCGCATATTTTGGCGGTTCTTTTGTTGCAGACTGTTTCGACAGCAACCGAAAATGCTGGTCCACGCAGGATGCCTGCAGAGGCCTGAATACATACGAAGGAAATACGGCTACTACTGTAAATGGAATTCCGTGCCAGGACTGGACTGCACAACATCCACATTAGCACAAGAAAGGAACCGCTTATGATCACAACTTTTGCCGCAATCCTGATCATGCCGCTGGCCCATGGTGCTACACCACAGATGCCGACACCCGATGGGAGTACTGCTTTCCCCCATGCCCTGAATCTGAAGAACCTGAAGGTGAAAATGTGTACTCAACTAAGATGATTCAGGGTTTCAACTGTTACACCTGTTGGTGTAACCAAGAGTGTATAATAGATAAAAGTATGACACTCCTACACTAGCATGAGCAAATCATTTTAGGTATGCTCGGTGCGTTACCTCGGGACCCCCCCCCCCGGATCCGGGGTTGGTTTGAATGTAGTCTGGTTAAGACAGTAACAGATAACTAACCCCCAGTGGGTTGGATTGACATATGAAAGCTTGCTTGCTTGAAACTGTTTTAGCCAAATGTTGGAAATATATACTTTGTTTGCGATCATACAAAACATTAAAACTTGAGTCTAAACTTAGTGCACCTCGAATATCATGTGATATGGCTATATCCGAGCCAAAGTATTAAGAAATTTGAACCAGAACAAATGTAGCACATACCGTTCCAAATAATCTCATCAAGGTTTTGTTACAAATATATCACACGGCTAATTATTATACCACTGCATGCGCATTGTGAAAACCAAACCCAGTTGTTCATTTGATTTCCACCAAATCTGATGTTTCAAAGGTGATATTTCATACCGCTATGTTTAGAAGAAACCGTCGCCGGTGTTTGCACTGGAATGAAGCTTATCAGAGCATCGCGATCAAATCCATACGATCACATGTCGTCAACTTCGGCTGAAGACATTAAAGAAAAGGGATATTCCAGTCAATGGCGAGACTATGGACATGGGTACTGCACTTCCACCCCAATACGCGGGTTGGACATGGTCCCATTATACAGAGGATATAACAGTGACCTTGCAGACTCTTGGAGTACCATTAACAAGCAAGAATTGCTGGACAACGGGTATCTTCCATCTACTTTATTTATTTTACATATTCTAGATTCTTTTTGTCGGGCAAACGAAAAAAGAACTCTGTGTAGAAAATCATTCTTTTAGCCTTCCTGTATGCTTGCAACACATCAGCCTCCAAAGTAAAATGTTCTGTTGGTTGTCGTCTTGTCAGACATGCTTTACCCAAGCTGTGAGCCTTCGTTCTATTCAATCGACTAGTTTCGTAAACGGCTACATGTTTGCTCTGTGTCATTCCAAATATCTTTTTCGCTAAGAAACGAATATATCGTTTTGCAGGGAGCAAAAGCAATTTAAGGTGGATATACTGAAAACTGCACTACTCTGAGCTTGCCAGCTAGCTGGTGAACCGGGTTGACATCGGCCGCATAAAAACAACAAAATGTTGAATTAATTCAGCCGTTTGCTACTCAAGACTACAAAAAACCCAATGGCCTTTTCAAGAAAGGGTAAGGGTTAAAATTAATTCGATTCGTTTCATGAAAAAGAAACTCGAGCTTAGAGTGGAGTTAAAATGAGTAAAACAGTGACTTTTAACTCTATTCTACTCTACTCAACCATTTCTTGAAAAGGCTCCACGTGGATGTGTAATAACGTGGAAAAGTCAGGGCATGGAAACTAATGACAGCCTCGAGTACAAGTTGCAACAGACATCTTGCACTCTAATGATTAATTGAATGATGTTATAGATACAAAGTTGATCCTGAACCACAATGCTATGTCCTAAGAACACATCACGGCGTTCCTCTTAACAACTGGTGGCAAATATACAGATTTGATCATCAAACTCGCAAAGATAAACTTCTGACTCGAGGAAAGACTCAGAAAAATAACCTGGCCAGAAAGGCAAACTGGAAGTTTTTAGGATTGCAGTTTTACTTGTTCCGAAGACCAAATGGTGTGTGCACTGACTACCCTGAGAAGGAAACTGGTACGGTTCAATGTTATTGATACTTGACTATAAACTAATGTAACATATCCCCTAAACTCAAAATGATGTTAAAATATTTGGATGGTTTTGAATATTTGGACTCAGGAATGCCAAACCTATTCAGCTTCTGGCTAAAGTGTCAGAACACTACTAAAGTGCTGAAGCTTCAGTTGTTGATGCAGTTGTTATTATTGCTGTTTAGATTGCGACCTTATAGCGTTATCCGCTAGTCATTCCGCAACTGGTTACAACATAAACTGGGACATGGACTATTTCACTGATCCTGGGCAGACTCAGTTTGGGCGGCACCGCAATGTTGGATACTGTACGAAAAAGCCTGTTCCGGGTGTTAAAATGGCACTACTTCGCAAATACTATGACGGAGTCAAGCAGTCTACACAACTGGCATTTAACCCAGAACAAGAGCAAAAGCTTCTCAGCAATGGCTACTACCCCGACACTGAGCTATGCTATATCATCACAGATCCAACCGGTATGAAAGAGGGATTGGTCAAACCTGTGTATTTGGTGGAGTACCGTCCCGTACACGGCTTTTACTATGCTGGCACAAAGAGTGACTACAACAAGCGAATCGTTCCGAGCGAAGTCAAACGACTCAAGATAACCATGTTCTAGGCGGTTGTGTTTACAACTTCTCTCTCTGCAATTCCGACATTGCAGACAGCTACGAACTGTGTTTTAATTATCGATTTTTCTTAGTATACTAATCGTATTATTATGCCACCTAAGAAATCAACGTCCAAACCGTGTTTTTGTGGTTCCCCGGATCATCGGGCTATGATCCAGTGCTGTCATTGTCAGAAATTTATTCACTACGAATGTACCGAATTGTCTGTTCGATCGATCTAAGCCTGGCCATTAATGACGTAAACTCTAATTTTGCTTGTAAGGAATGCTTCCCAATCTTGACGGACCAGCAAAAGTCTGCCTTTGCTGCAGCTGGATCACAGAACCGATTGTTCCACGGGAATGCCCAGACTCCGACGGGACCTCCTAATTTGACCAGACCCAATTTATCACCACTATTTAATCCTGATCAATTTAAGGAACTGATCGCAACCGTAACCCAAGCTGCCGTAGAAGCAGCTGTGAATGCATCTACTGAGTTAGTTCGGGAACTTTTTGAACGGAAGGAAAAGGTAAATAACCTTGTTATTGTTGGTATTCCGGAAAAAGCGGAAAATGATCAGATGCAGATGGCGGCCGATCGTTCTTTAATTGACAGCTACTGTGATATCATAGGGATACCCAAAGATTCAGTTTCCTCTGTTTTCCGTGATGGAAGAAAGTTTCCTGATCGTGGTCGTATCATGAAGGTCTGTTTCCGAGATCGTCTCGTTGGCGAACGTCGGGCCTTCTTAGGCCAAGTTTCAGCTCTTATGCAAAAGGATAAGAGCTTATGTTCTGGCAACTTTAAGCCTTTTGTGCGCCCTGATATGACTGCGAAAGAGCGAGAACGTGATTATAAACTGCGCATGGAAATCAAAAAGCGTGAAGCGGAAAATGGTGAAAAAGATCTTAAGGTCCGTAATGGTAAAATTGTGAAAATAGTCAAGAAGAATGTTGCTGATGTGAATGAGGAAGAGGGTTTGCGGGAGGAAAACTAGGCGGTTTCGGCCAACAGGAAAAAGTTCAAAAGTGGATTGATTTTCAGTATTTCAATGCGAGGGGGGTTGCGTGGAAAATTAGTTGATTTGAATTTTTTGGCAAACGTTAATCCTAACACTGTATTTTTAGTAACTGAAACCTTTTTTGATGATGAGTTTAGTGATATTAATTTGTCTTTCTTAAAGTACCATATAGTTTATCGTTGTGATGATATTGCTCGAGGTGGGTTCGGTGGCGGAGTAATGATTTTACTTCCTAAATCTTTGAAAGGGGTTATTCATAAAAAAGTTGCAAATCGTTATTTTGAGTTATCCATAAATATTGTAGCACAAGGACAAATTTTAGCTCAGTGTTGGGTTGTATATAGAACACCTTCAGCAGTATTTAAAGATTCAGTGACAGCTTTAATGCAGGAAATAACCGATTCAACTTTTGGAAAAAATTATCCAACTATTATCGTGGGTGACTTTAATTTCCCTAATATAGACTGGTCTGCTGGTACCTTGCCTACGTGTGAACTTAGCTCGAACTTTTATGTGAAAATGATGGAAATGGGGTTTTCGCAGTTTGTTGACAAACCAACACACATAAATGGAAACATTCTAGATCTGATATTTTGTAATGACGAATCTTTTGTGTCCAATCTTTCGGTAGGTGAGCCTTTTGCCAATTCTGATCATTTCACAGTATCAGTCCAACTTGGTCCTTTCAAGTGTCGTCAAAGTACTGAGGGTACATCTAAATTTTTAAATTTTCGGAAAGCAAATCGTGCCCAAATTTGCAATTTTTTGGAATCAACGAACTGGGTGGAATTGCTGGAAGCGGAGCCTGATATAAACAGTGTATGGTTATCTTTTAAAGGCAAAATAATGGAATGTATTCAGAATTATGTGCCCTTATGTGATTTAAGTGCTTCTAAATGTAAATGGTCACATGTAACTGTTAAATCACATAAGCGTCAAAAAGGTTTACATAAGCGATACAGAAAACACCCGACATTAGTTAATAAAAGTAAATGGCTCGCTGCAGCAAACATTCGCGCAGTTTAAAACGTAAAGATGTCTATAAATTTGAAAGCAAAATTTTAAATTTTTGAGAAAAAATTTTGGGCATATGTCAAGTCAAACTTGTCCCCAAAATCTGAAATTCCAGTGATCAAAAATTCTGCAAACATAATCTTAGATGATGATATGAGTAAAGCTAATGAATTTAATGATTATTTTGCATCAGTTTACTTAAAAGAAACTGATAGCATTTTTGATCTTGGACGTAGAACAGATAAACTTTTATCGGATTGTAGCTTCAGCCCTTTCATTGTTTTGAAACACTTAAAAAATTGAAGCCTAAACTTAGTCAGTGGCTTCTGGTAAACTTTGCTGAACAGTTAGCCTTTCCTCTATCATTTATATTTCAATATTGTTTCGAAACGTCAACTTTGCCTGATGAATGGAAATTAGCAAAGTTAATACCTGTTTATGAAAAAGGAGACAAGCACAACTCTAAAAGTTATCGACCTATTAGTCTTTTGTGTTCTTGCGCTAAGGTAATGGAATCAGTTATAGATGAAGCTTTGATTGGCTATCTTGAAGAAAATGAACTCATTTCTAAAAACCAACACGGTTTTCGTGCCAGGCGATCGACTGTAAGCCAACTTTTACAAACTTTAAATGATTGGACCAGAATGATTGATTTGAAAAAAGCAATTGATGTTCTATACTTAGATATTGCAAAGGCATTTGACTCAGTTGCACATAAAATTTTATTAAGCAAACTTAGAAGTTATGGTATTGTTGGCAAAATGTATTTATGGTTTGAAAATTATTTACAGAATCGTAAACAATTTGTTCAAATTAACAACGCTAAGTCAAAGATTCTAGATATAACTTCAGGGGTACCACAAGGTAGCATTCTTGGCCCCCATCTATTTCTGATATTTATGAATGATTTGGAAGAAGATTTACAGTATGTAACAGCAAAAATTTTTGCTAATGATACGAAATTTCATATCACTCATCTATCTCCTTATAGTCACAACTGCATGCAGTCTGACATTGACAGTGTTGCTACTTGGAGTAGTCTTAATAAACTCAAAGTTGCTTTTGATAAGTGTAATGTAATGCATTTAGGTTGGAACAATGATGAGTTCACTTACTGGTTTGGTACTAATGTTATAAATAAGGTAACGGAAACAAAAGACTTAGGAGTTCTTGTTTCGAATGATCTAAAATTTGCTAAACATATAGCACATATTGCTAAAACAGGCTTCAATATGGTAAATTTGATTTTTAGAAATTTTCAATCAAGGTCCATTCCTTTCTTAGTTAAGTTATACCTCACTTTTGTCAGGTCTAAGTTGGAATATGCTAGTGAAATTTGGAGTCCGCATTTGCAAAAGGACATAAGCTTCTTAGAACGAGTTCAAAAATTATTCACCAGGAGGTTACCTGGTATGTTCGGGTTAAATTACGAGCAGCGGTTAAGTCTGCTGCAGTTACCTACGCTGGAGACTAGAAGAATTCATAAAGATCTAATTTTAACCTACAAAATATTTAATGATTTGATTGACTTGAACTTGAACGACTTTTTTGATTTTAATAATGCACCGGTAACCAGGGGTCACCCTCTCAAAATCACTCCTGAGTTCTCTCGCTTAGATAGACGAAAATATTATTTTAGCAGCAGAGTTGCTAAATTTTGGAATAGTCTACCTGCCGAAGTTGTTCTCAGTCCAACTGTGGCTAGTTTCAAAAGTCGACTTTCAAGTTTTCGATTTAATGTAGAAATAGGTGGTCGAGTAGTTGCAGTCGACAACCGGCCCAACTCGACCATCGTCAGTCGCTAAACTACTTGTTCTTAATTGCAGTTTTTTCGTAATACAATTGTGTGGTACTGTATTTTTGAATTTAAATTGACGTATATATGTAGTTGGTATTACTTGTTTCTACCCTCCCGTGTTATGTTGGCTGGCAATAAACATACTAATACTAATACTAATACTAATACTAACCCCTCATGGAATTGCCTTCTACGTTTATGCCAACAAGAACAAAGGGTGTAATTAATCGAATGCTATCCTTAGCTTAAAGCAATGGAAGTCACGAAATGTTAGAATATTTAAGATTAAAATATAGTATTGTTATTATCTTGAATCTTTAAATAAACCCGAAAAACTATCACAAAAATTACAATGGCATATCGCAGCCTTTAAAACGTGCAAAACAAAACCTAACTAATAATATAAGACTATGATTAATGACACGTGAGTTGTTGGAAAAGTACATTAATTTCACTCTGTTTTAATAGTTAATATAACAAGCAATATTTTCTGCAAAAGGATTTATTTTGCTAGAGGAACATTTACATAAATTTTAGGCCTGCTGCGCAGCGGAAAACCATTTTTGTAGATATTTATTTGACTAAAGCCTGACACAAGCAATCTTCAGGTCACGTAAATCTAAATTAAATGGCTACTCCCATCTTACAATTAAAGCAGGCAGTGATCAATTGTCTTAATGTTTTGAAACTTGCGGTATCTGGTGGTTTAATTTTGCCAAAATATTTTATGTGCAAACGAAAAGGAAAATAAAAGCCAACATGAACCTCCGTTAGCGCAGTGGTTTCGTACTGCTGCGCTATAAAGTGGAGGATCATGTCAAGTCTAGAACTTGGAAAAAATAAGTTCTAGCATCCAATTTCTGCTATCCCCCCGCTGGCAATTCACCGAGATTCCAAGGGGTGGCCGCCTTAGGGTGGAGCTGCCGCGGTGGGCTTATTGCATAAGCAGCAATAGGCACATCGCCGGCCTTGTCAAACGCCTCGGTTAATTGCGAAGGCAATTAGTCGGTGTCAGTTCCCCTCCCCAGTCAAAAATCAAATTCGTGCAGTACTGACACCACTCCTAACCGGCGTGAGCTAACTGGAGTGAGGCGAACTAAAAAAAAAAAAAAAAAAAGCCAACATATAGACTTTGTTTGCAGTCAGTCGGAAAAGCAAACAGATTCATTAAGAAAGAAATCTTGTCAGAACAGACGATTGTATTTCCGGTTTTGATTTAAGAGATCATTGCTTGAAGAAGAGGCTAACGTAGTCTTTTCTGAAATTGCACTACCAAAATTCAACTCCGTGCATGTATTGGCGTAACATTAAAGGTGCATTCATAGTTCCAGACGCCAGTAGCCGCGTCGACGTCGCGTATGAAAGCGTCTGCATCCGTTTATGAGCATGAATATGTTACAATTAGATTTAAACGGCTAAAGCGGCATGTTACAATCTGAGGCTTCAACTCGCGTCTAATTTGGTGTGTTTTACTTTCATACAAGGGGAAAATTTTCCTGAAAAAATCGCGGCAGTACCATTTACCAATCCTTCTGTACATATAAAAGCGGCGCCCTTAAAATCGCGCGGGAAATTTTAAAAAATGTTTTCACGAAAAGAAAGATCCCATCAGTCCGGTTCAGAAAATATATACGTTGTGGAGCTATCTTGAAGCGTTTTTGAGATATAAAGAAATCAATTTCGCTTTCTACATTTTTTGGTCAGACTTTAAGAGTGTCAATTTGAAGGTCTCGTCGAAGCCGATTATTCGTGGCGTTGTAATCTTGTAATGCTATCCCGTTCGCTGCTATCATAAAAAATGTAGTTTTTGGAAAAAACATGACCAAATTTTTTCCAGCGACTGTGGAGCATTTACTGTGTATGCTAGAGGGTTGCCACATACTAGACGTATTTTACACAAAAATACCCAGGGACCCTTTTTTAGTTGCCCCGATTACTGCTTTCTAGCTAAAGTGGTCGCTTGCCAAAGTTGGGAAAAGTAGGCAACATCCAGGTTGTGCATACATTAACTAATTTCTTTATAACAAAGAGCGGTTTCATAATAATTAAAAAAGGTCCCCCACTGCGGACTCTCCAGCTATTTGATAGTGGAATAGAATGATATGGCCGATGCCTCACGAAAAAATTTGTGTCAGTCTGATAAAAACATGGAAAATTAAATTACTTAGAAAATGCAGTAAAATAAGTTCCCAAAACTAAAGTTATGTTCACTGTATTCATTGGCAAGAGAAAATATTAAGCTCCATTTCGTTATATAAATGGCTTCGTAACTCCTAGGAATGAAGGAGTAACTAGCGAAGTAGCGAGAATGGGTTGCCGCTGCATTTTCCCTTTATATAACGATATATATTTCGCAAAAGAGATATTTAGATGATCAAACCTACACGAATTCGTGTTCTCCGCATCGAGAGCTCTCATTAGGGTACCATATTGACCATATTTTGAAGTGTTTCAATTTGTGGTCATTTTGGTCGATTTTGTCCATTTTTGACCACTTTGAAGCTTCGTAACTTAATTTTCGTACATTTTGGCGGCTTGGCCCTATCACAACTTTTAATCCACTCACCGAGAGCTATCGAATGATGCCCATATTGCGCGGTTTCTGTCACTTTCAATTTTGACCATATGCAGCATCACCGTATCGAGTGCTTTTGCACACCGCAATGGGGGGAGCCCCCCGCTTCAGTCAACACTTCACCCCACCCCAAGGCTCCACTGAAAATTTCAGCCCAATCGGCCAACCCTAGCAAAAGTTAGAGGGGGACAGGGGTGGTCACGAGATGAATAAATAATAATAATAATAAACGGACATACCCAGATGAAAAGGTTGCCTTTTTGCGTAAAAAGCGGCAACCCAATAACGGTTCAAAGTTGATGTCTCCAAAAGGAATCACCACCTTAACAAGTTATCGAATGTGTAAAATTTGAATAATGAATGAAAATGAGGTTGCAGCGGCAAATTAGAACGTCTTAGCAAACTAAAATTTTTTGCATAAATTTGTTGTATACCTTTGAACTAAAATGGAAGAATTACATATGTCTTGTTTCAAACTGTATAGGTAGGATCAGACGAATTGGCGAAAGAGTTTATACAGCAATAGGATTGCTTGTCTATTGAGATGTTAAAAGCTAGTTAAGGTAATGTAGTTTCGAGGGAGGTTTTATGAAAGAGCTCATCCCCGCATTGAGAACGAAAGCTTCTGATTGATGTGCAATATGTTATTTTCTGAAAAATTGAAGCTGGTAACAGGAGCCTGCAAAAAAATGAGCGTTCTTAGCATCCAACGTTGCGACTAAGATTCAGCCAAATCCCAAAACATAACTGCCAAGTGCCAGGTAGAGGGTCCGGCATTGGATATCCACAAACAGATGAGTATTCATGGTCGAGGCAATAATAGAATATAACTACAATTTAACAAAAACCAAAACTTTTAAATCCTACAATATCACGAAACTGGACGAAGCTCTCATCAATTGGCATCATCCCATTAGTTGGTACTATTTAAAAAGAGTAATTGTTGGAATTAATAGAATTTTATGTTAGTTGCTGAAATTTTATATAGTAATTAGTTAAAGTTCACTCCACTATTTCTCAGCCATAGATAAAGAGATTAAAATTTCACAGTATGCTTACTTAAAACTTTTACAAAAATTCACAGGACTGAACAAGTCATAGCATGCGATTATATGTTGACCTTTGCTTTGAAATCAAATTATATGAAAGTCACCATATACCTGACTTTAATTCCGATTGTTCGTTAAAACGTCCCACTCCCACCCCATTTTTCAAATCCATCATGAACGAAAATATAGAGAAGGCTACATTTCGACCCTTTCACAGTCAGACAAATTTAACAGTAGGAAACAAAAGAACAATACAGTTTTAATTAACACGTTGCCCCATGATATAAACAACTTGTGCTCAATTAATTACAGTTCTGCTAACTTGACGTGTTCAGATTTTGGTAGATTTTGGGGGCGTCCGCTCATCAGTAACAGTCGGTGTCGACTATAAAAACTTTGAACTTACTGAAGTAGAGGATGAGATCCCCATTTCAAAAATGTTTTGAGTTATACGAATTTAGTTTTAAAACATAGCTAAACTTACATTTCAAAGTGAACAAGACATGCTTTCATTATTTTATTGGCTCTGAGGTTTAAGTTTCACGTAGTCGAATTTCTGCAATTATTATTGCTTGGCTTGGTCAAAATTTGAGGGAAAGGGGAGTTTTAGGAGGGTATGAATCTGAATTTGACTTGGGAATGGGAGCACAAATGCACTAGCGTAGATACGGGGGGGGGGGCGGCCCCTCCCGAAACGGTTTTGCCCCCTTGAAAACAATTGGCCAGAAAAAATTTTATCATAAATTAAATAAAGTTTAATTTATCATAAACTCAAAGAAATTATACTAAAATGCCCCAAAAATTAGTGATTTTGTACTTCGTTGAAAAATTTTCGCGCCGTCGGCGCGACTTCATTGTTAGCATACTATGTATAATTAAACCCTCACTAGTTTGTTTGCTTTACTTTACTTTGCTTTGCCAGCTTTGTAGTTTTATTAACTGCATTATTGCAAACATGATTCCCTTATATCAATGGTGGTGGATACTGGAAATGTGCTGCTTGCAATCATAGTTTCCTTGGGGGGGGTATGCCCCCATATTTTCGAGCCACGTTCCCCCCCCCCCCCCGATTTTTTGACTTACCCTCTCCAACTTTTGGCTACCCCCCCCAAACCCCCCCAACGATTTTTGGACCCAAAAAGTTAGCTAAATTTGGCCAACAATGGTCATTTTTTGAAAAAGTTTTCTAAAATTTTGACTTAAAATCACTTTAAAACGGTGCAAAAACGCCTTAAACGTTAAAACAAGCCTTATTTTGATGAAAAAGACATAGTTTCCCTGGAACTTTGGTTCTGGGGGGGTAAATCTTGGCCGACCTCCGAAATGTGATGGGGGTATATCTATACCCCCCCCCGTAGAAGAATTCGGACTTCTGAAATTTTGAGAAATGCCCAAAAATGAAAAATTTTCTGTAATTTAGCCCTTTTTTTCATTAAAATAAGGCTTGTTTTTAACGTTTTAGGCGTTTTTGCACCGTTTTAAAGCGATTTCAGGCCAAAATTTTAGAAAAATTTTTCAAAAAAATGACCATTTTTCGGCCAAATTTAGCTAACTTTTTTAGTCCAAAAATCGTTGGGAGGGTGGTGGTAAATTTGGTCGAAAATTTTGGGGGGGTACCCCCCAACCCCCCCCCCCTAAGAAAACTATGAAAAAAGGGCTACGTTACAGAAAATTTTGCATTTTTTGGCCATTTTTCGAAATTTCTGAGGTCCGAATTCTGGGGCATAGGTGTATATACCTTGAGAAATCGTTGGGGGAAGGGGTAGCCGAAATTAGGGTGTGTGGGGTCAGCCGGTTTGAGGTGGGGTGGGGTCCGGAAAAATCGAATTTGGGGAGGGTAAAAAAATTTTCGGTCAAAAATGTAGAAAAAATTCGCGAATTCGCTGAAACAACGTTATTTCCAACTAAAAATCAACAATATTTCTTCATTTTTGCTCATTTAGTCGAAAAACGTGAAAAATTAGAGGTCTGGGAGGGGTAAAAATGTTACCATTGTAAAGTACTCGAGCAGTACTACAAGTACCACCATACTTTTGGTTAAAATTCCGAACTTCGAAATTTTGCACTAGGCGGGAGTTACCGTGCGTTTGTTTTTTTCTCGGTTAATAACGCTTTTCGGATTTGCTTATGGCATTTTGGTCCTATACTACTATTATATGTTGGTAGGCAGGGTCCTCCCATGCAACCTTTTTTTGGTCATTTTGGCACACTGCCAATTTTGGCTCTGTGCCAAGGCCCCAAAGTCGGACTTTCGCTATTTTGGTACTTCGGTTGTGATCGACTTTTTTTCACAGGCTAGCAGCTAGATCGGTTTGGTTTATTTTATTTGAATATTTCGGACTATGCGCGGAATGTAACGAGGGGGATTTTTTAATTTCGCTCTGTAGCTTTCAGGAGATGGGCCCAAACTTTGCATTTTTTACCTGTTTTCACGAAAAGCTTCTAAGTCCCACTTTTACTAGAAATGGCCTAAAAGTCACTAAAAATGGCGTTTTTCGGCATTGGGGTGGTACCCATATATGGTAAATCGGGGTCGCTGAAAACGATGAGCATACTGCTGAGGTCGGTGGATGTGACCCCTGACCCACAGCGACCACCCACAGTGAGCCCGGTGCAGAGATCGGCAAGGTCAGAGTCTGCAGCCTACACCAGTCACGGCTGGTGCGTAGTCCTTCGTACTTTTTCGGGGGGGGGGGGAGGAGGCATATAGAAATTTTCGGGGGTTTTGTATGTGAGTCCTTCGTACTTCTGACAAAAGTGATGTTCTTCTAGTTAAACTATTAACATAGGTTTAGTTCTATATATATATACTTTGTGCACTGCTGTTTAACTACGATACGGATAACTACAAGCATAATGTATAAGTAAAGTATGTGCACTGTAGGACAGTCTTCAGAGGGCGTAAAAACCTCTGCAGCTTTGTAACTTAGCTGGGCTAATTGATACTACAATTTTTTATATTTGTATAGCGTCGTAAAGGAAACAAAAAGGGGCATTTGCAGATTTTTAGAAAATGAAAGAAAAAATTTCCTCTAGGCCCTACCCAAAAGTAGCGACCAGTCAAACCAAGACTGTTTTCACTGTTTTGTTTTGTAGACTGTTTTATTTCAAACTAAAATAAATTGTTTTTTGGCATTTGGTTCTTTTGCCTCTTTCTAACTCGGGACGGATTATCACTTTTTATTTTGCCTGAGGCCCCCCCATGCTTCTGCGTTACAGAGAGCATCGAAAGTGTCAAGTGGCAGGGTATTTTTACCGGGTGGGGGGCGGGCCGCCCGGCCCCCCCCCCGGATTTTTTGGGGGCCCAAAGTTTTGCCAAAACTAGGTAAATTCTCAAGAATTAAGCCGAAGAGTTTTTTCGTAAACTGAATATTTTAGCTTAAATCCTGGTATTTTGAGAGCGATTTGCTTTTCTACGTGTAAAATACGCCAAAATACCTATTTTTAGCTCATTTTTGCAAAAACTCTTCCCCTAAAAGTACCCTGTACAGGAAGTGTCAGAATTGCACTACGACAATTTCTAAGACCTGTAAGGGGCGGGTTTATTTCCCGTTGCGTTTGCGTTTTTGGCGATTTAAGACCACTTTGGACCCCCACTTTTGGGTTCCCACAAGTGGAGGGGGTACTTCCCCTAATTTTCTCTCCTCACCCCTAATTTTTTCGCCTAGAAAAAGCCCAGCACTAGCGATGATTCTTCCAAATTCCTGACGATAATGACATATATATATATAATTCTTGTTTTTTCAAAAGAGGACGGACGGTGGACAAAAAGACGGCGCAGTGCGTAGTCCGGGTACTACGGACTAAAAAGACTGCGCAGTGCGTAGTCCGCTTACTACGGACTAAAAAGACTGCGCAGGCGTAGTCCGCGTACTACGGACTAAAAAGACTGCGCAGGCGTAGTCCGCGTACTACGGACTAATTAGACTGCGCAGTGCGTGCGTAGTCCGCTTACTACGGACTAAAAAGACTGCGCAGTGTGTAGTCCGCTTACTACGTACTACGCACTAAAAGGATGGCTTTGTGCTTTGTCCGGCTTAGTGTGTAGTTCGCGTACTGCAGAAAGAAAAGATTTGCACTGCGTAGTCTTTTGCGTATCAGTGCTTTTGCGTGCCCTGCGTTGTCTTCATTGACGGCGCCCTTCGCGCGCCTTGCTTGCGTAGTCCTTTGTATCGGCTTGCGTAGTGCGTGGGTCCAGCCTACACTGGTGTAGGCTGAGTGTAGGCTATGCCGACCTGTGGCTGCTGCTCTTTGGCAGGCCCATACCCTATGATCCAAATCCATCTTTCTTGGGAGTCATCTTCGACTGGAAGCTCTGTTTCGCTCCTCACTGCCTGAAACTGAAGCAGAGGCTTGCCATTCTTAGTGCCTTGGCTGGCCGCAAATGGGGACCTGGAAAAGAAGATCTAAAAATTCTGTTCATCTCCTACATAAGGTCCCTAATGGAATATGCTATGTCTGCGTGGTATCCCTCAGTCTCCAAGACCAGCGCTGAGAAGCTGGAAACTATACAAAACCAGGCAGCCCGGCGAATCACTGGATGCCTTCCGGGGACTCCTGCCGGATACGTTAGACTGTAGGCCTGTAGAAAATATAAAAGAAACTGAAAATACTCCTGACTGTGATTGAAGCTTTTACCTAACTTAAAACAGTAATGATTCTGCAAAAGAATTCGTATCTATCATAAATGTGAGAAATACTGTTATAACTTTATCATTGTTAAGAACGTATTGAGGAAGTCCAGTCATATGCTATATCTATAATGCGCTATTCCGCTATCTATATTAACTTTATATAGAGAACTATAAACTTTCTACAAGGCCAATCTAATTCCTCTACACCTGCGAGCTAAGGAACTGGTTGGAATTGGATATGAAAAATTAATCAGACTGCCGGCAGATAATCCCAGATCTGAGGCGTGCCTGCGGTCGGTCAATCAACGTCTCCCAAGTCAGAACTCCTGGAGAGTTATGGGTCGGCAAGTCTCTGAAGCGGCTGGTCTTTCCAGGCACAGAAGAGAGCCGCTCTGTCTTCCGTCAATCCCACCATGGAACTCGCCTAGCAATGTCACAGTACATACTGGCATTGGTCTCAACAGCTCGAGAAAGAAAGATCTACTGCCGCATCAGCTGAAGCAACTCACCCTTGTAGCCTTGGCGAAGCTTCCACCTGCCGATCTGCTGATTTGGAAAGATGGTGCTGTGAAAGATGCCAATCAGGCCGGAGATTCAGGTGCAGTAGTGTATGACGGGAGTCGAGGTACGCTAATGCACCAGATTACTGTTCCTGCTGGTCCCCTGTGCTCCAGCTTCAGAGCGGAACAAATTGCTTTCAGGGAGGCTCTCAGCTGGGCGAAAGATCATTTTGCTGCTGATGTGGCTGGTGCTGCTGCCGCAGCAACCGAGGACGGAAGCCTTTTCAAAGAGGCAAGGCGCAAGGGTATGTACTGACTCGTTGTCTCTTGCCGGTAATCTCAAAGCTGGCTGCCAATCCGCGAGTACCCCGACGGCCATCAGTATCTGGAAGCAGACTTGGAGAAGACTGGGGTCCATGTCACGGTTCAGTGGACTCCCAGTCACATCGATGTTGCTGGCAACGAAGCAGCTGACACTGCTGCTAAATTGGGAACTGAAATGGAGCAGGAAAACGTGGAGTTGGACTACATCACCGCCAAAGCCGCCGTTAAAAGATATATCCGTGAAGAATGCATGCGGCTTTGGAAAGCCGACAATACAAATGGAACATTCGACGGGAATAAACCTGTTTCGCTGGAACTGGAGCAAGGTCTCAGCAGGAAGGAGCGGCTGACTCTCTCACAGCTGAGATGTAATGGTCACTCCCTCCTGCTGGCCAAGCATAGGTACAGGATGGGTATCTCTCCGTTTCCCGCCTGCCCTGACTGCTCAGCTCCGGAAGAAGACCTACCTCACCTATTACTCCACTGCCCTGCTCACAGGGGCGCTAGACGACTGCACTTCGGGTCTCGGCCCAGGCTTGACATCCTTTCGAGGGGTCCCCCCAGGGTCCTTGCCTATCTCCGGGATGTGGGCCGACTCTAGTTGGTCCAACCACATTGAACCTGCTCACGACGGTCCAGGAAGATGAAGAAGAAGAAGCCTGAGAATTGATGAAAATTTAAAAATTTAGAACTAAAATCTAAGCTTTTTCGAGTCTGCGGCGCGAATTGTTAATTCTTCGTCGTGAATTTTAAAATGTCATTTCAATTTACGCAATCACAAATGTTATACATATATAGGTGATCTTACATAAAGTAGCATATATAGTACGTACTTACTTGCCGTACGCACAGTGTTTTGTTTTTGTTTTCTGGAGTATAGCAAAATTTGGCTACCATGTAACGTGATAAATGTTAGCACTTCCGAATAGGATGTATATTATTCAAACCAAGCTACTTTTGATTATGCTACAGGAAGAAAAATGTGCTCAGAAACTACTGGGGGCTCCGCCCTCCAGACCCCTCAATTGGCGTCAGTTGCGCAAATTATTTAAAGGCTGCACTTTTTAATCATTTTTAAAATGCTTGCAGCTCCTTTTTTAACTGCCACAGTTAAGTAGGTGTCCGGGAGCAGTTCGCCCTACCCCAACTCACATGCAAAATTTTAGCCAAATCGGTCAACCCAATCAAAAGTTGGAGGGGGGACACATACGGCAAGAAATAACGGACATACCCAAATTAAAGGGTTGCATTTTTGTGAAAAAGCGGCAACCCAATAAATTTCTTTTATTTCTGCAGCGAACTCTGAATTCGTTTGGGCCCATGTCAAGATAAAAGTTAGAACCCCCAGAACCCCCATCAGAAAAAAAGGAGGTTCTCAAATTTTTTTCATACGTTTGCATCCAGGACTTTGATTTGTACGTGACTACGTTGCGGATCCTTTCCTTCAGCAGGTACTCAGCAGACATGATATGCTTATAATATGTATATATGTATCTCAGTCATCAAATTTGTAGCATAGAACCGGGTGTACTGGGGGGGGGGGGTCCTCCTGGCTTTTCTCATAAACTTAGACTGAAGATTCTGTGTATGAAACATCCAATATCCACAATATGGGTATCAATCGAAAGCTGACGACAAGAACAACAAGTTCGTCCTTAATTTAAAAAGACAACGCGCACACTTTTCGGTACACCCGGACTCCAGAACCCTCAGAATTTCCAACAAACACTTAAAACTAAGCAGTAGAGGATCAAATCTCCTGAAAAAATTTCAGAACCCCCAGAACCCCAAGAACCCCCATCAAAAATTTGAAACTAAATATATGTAGTCACGGATCAAATCTCTTCGAAAAGTTAAGAACCCCCAAGAACCCCCAGAACCCCCATCAAAAAATGAAACTAAACATAGTTATAGATCAAATCTCTACAAAAAATTAAGAACCCCCAGAACCCCAAGAACCCCCATGAAAATTAAAGCTTCAAGAAAATCAAGTGGTAGATCAGAACGAATGAAAAAGTGACTTTTATCTTGACATGGGCCTTCGTTTGCCAGCTTCAAAATTCTTGAGGGGGGTTGGTTACACGTTAATAAATAGATGCATGAAAACCAATCAACTTACTTTTCATTTCTCGCATAGCATCAATAGTTGACTCAACGTGACGTTGGCGCAAGTCCATATTCTGAGACAACTTCTCGTAACTCACAGATAAGCTCTTCCCACTGCTATCTTCCATTGAGTTACTGGTACTGGAACTCATTTTTGCGATCTCCAAGTATGCACTCAGGAATGGTATGTATGGTACACAACTAAATACATATACAGATATAAATATGTACACAAAAATGTTAAATGTACGACGTACGTCTGTAACATAAAAAATTTAGTTGAGTCAAAACGGATACAAATTCATACATATAAGACCACAATAATAAAATATTGGATATCCGATTATAACAAATAGAAATTAAGTATATATATATATATTATATATATACAGGGGGCGCCCCCCCCCTAAATCGCCCCCTTACCAGATTTTTGGTTCCCCCCCCCGGGATTTTTTGGAGGCCAAATTTTTGCCAAAAATAGGCCAATTTTCAAAAATTTTCCGGCTTCGCCGCTTCGAGGTTTTCTGCAATATCGCTATTTTTTAGCTTAAATCCTGGCAGTTTTGAGAACTTTTTGCGTTTCACCATGCAAAATACGCCAAAAAATACCATTTTTTGGCTCATTTTTGCAAAAAATCCCTAAGATATATCTACCCTGTATATATATATATAGCAAAACGTTGCTTGGGGTGTCATTACTGGACTTTTTCTAGGCGAAAAAAGTGGGGGTGGGGAAGTTGGGGGGAATGCAAGAGAAGTGGTCAAAATTGACAAAAAATGCAGAAAAAATAGCCTGTTTTATACTGCTATAAAAATGCTTAATAAAAGTGCTCAAAAATTGAAGTTGAAATTACCAAAATAGACGGTTTTGGACCAAAAAATTCCGGCGAAAGCCGGGAAAATTGTTGATAATTTTGACGAAAAATCCTTAAAATTTGCCACTTTCAGGGAACCTTATAGTGAGTGGGCAAAAAACCCAAAAAGCGGGGATGTTGCGGAGTGGGGGGACCCAAAATGTGGGAGGCGCCTCCCCCCCTCACTAAAAAGCCCGAGCTTTAAAAACCTGTCCATCCGAAAGAAATTTTTAGGCGCATTTTGTACTACTAAACGATGGATAATCATACACATATGCCTACAACTTTTTGTTGACGAGGACGGTGCAGGAAGTTTTCAAGGCGATAAAACTGGAGGCGAAAAGTAAGGGAAACCGAAAGTGTTGAAATTTCGGGCCAAAAATCCTTGAAAGCTGAAAATTTCCGGGAGTCTCTAGGCAAGTGGAAATACCCAAAATTTGAGATTGAGCCGAGTGGGAGATAGGATGAGTAGGTCAGTGGGCACAGAGAAGGTTCCACCTCCGTACAGCTGTTTGGAGCAAGTTGACTTTGCAAGGGAAGAGCCACACGCTAACAGATGGAAATGCATATGCAACCTTCTGTGATTTTTGATCTAAATATTCTTCGTGGCGTCGTTTCATCTCTACGGTTTATATATATATACGGTTATTCTTTTCCTGTCACATGGGATGGTGGTTTTAAATTTTGGGTCACGCGCACGACGTTTCGCCGAGGATTTCCTACGGACGTAACTCAGATTGGTTTCAGCCCGTGACATGGCTGTTGGCATAAAAGGTGGCCGGGACGCGATAAAAAAAATATATAACCTGTCACAAATGCATATGTATATATAGGCCAAGGAGACTTGATCTCCTCTTGGACGTGTCGAGCATACGCGTATTTCACCGGCTCAATCTAAGAACAGATTGCAAATTCCCGTTATATACAAGCCCGAAACATATACGCGGAAGAGGGTGTACAGTGTACCAGTACGCATACACCCTGATTTCTGGGGACGCGCAGTGCGCAAGCAAAATTATGGGGATCTTACTGCGCTAGCGAAGCGAGCGCTGTTCAGAGTGTCAAGAAAAAGCCTATCAGCAAGAATTCTCAAGAGAAATTAGTTATATATAATTAGAGTGTAATATTTCATTTCTACATCAACGTGTATATATATATATATATATAAGTTGCAAAGAGATTAGCGAGTGAAATTAGTAAATACGAGTAGAAAAAACGGGCTGCTTACTGCCTTAAATATTTCAGTTACCTTGACTCCCCCCACAGCTGAGCGAAGGGGACCTCGCAAAATAATTTCTGGTACACCCTGTGGAGAGAGACCTTGCCAATGTATGATGGCCAAAACGACTTTAGCAAACGCACAATATGTTTGTCAAGATTCACGGTTACGTAACTTAAAGAAAAGTGAGCAGACATGTAGACGTTTGTATTTAGCAAAAAGTTATATAAATATTAATTTCATAAAAGACACACAACAAACAAACAACGATGTTCTTTATCGAATCGCCAAAACAAACAGTATTATTCAGGTATATAATATAGATGTATTATATAAAAATACAATTAACGTCATCACATCACAACCTTATAAATTCAACTCCTGAAATACATATTACAGTCAACCAGAATAGTCTTAATGCATCTTTCGTTGGAATTCGTCAAGACAAAATTGTTACGAGGTAAAATGCAAAGAGCCAACAGTGGATTTATTCTTACAAAATGGATCATAAAGATCACTCTCCATCAAACCAGAATCAAGATCTTGAACTTGTATAAGGATATGAAACAATGGATTTCCCTTCCGACAAAGCAATAATCATGCTCTGTCCAAACAAAATCAAGATGGTTACGAATCGGCTGCCTACGGATGTGCTTGTAGTTCAAATCTTGTAAACCGAGACACACTAGCTAAGTCTACTGGCACAATCAATAGACTACTTCCTAGAATTGAGATAAAAGCATAGTTATAATAATGGTTTAGAAACGTTCAGGTTTTCACTTCGTAAAAACATTTAACATTTAATTACAAACCAAACACGGCTTGCAATCGTCCAAAAAAATGTATAACAGACATATATGTATAATGGAAACTTTGCATTCTGTTAAATCTGAGTGCCGCTTCCAGGCATTTGGCTTCGACATTCTTTCGTTTGGCACCGTCAAATTAGAAAATTTCGAGAAATTAGCTTTCGCGACATCGCCTCAAAGTGAGATGCAAGTAGTCATATGAAATGCAAACGCAGACCGAGTATAAAACGGACGCAGTCCAGGAATAAAAGTATATATAAAATGGATTGTGTAGACTTGCAGACCAGGGAATAAACAGCAGATTTGCGTAAAATGCAGACTTTTTGAACAAACTTGCAGCAGACCGGGGCAAAAAAGCAGACTTGGGTATGAAAAAGCATACTCGGGTATAAAAGCACTAGATGCGCTAAAGTGCAGAATAAAGCTTGGCTTACTACAACAGGGGTTTTTGGCATTGAGCAAGATCTGAAATCCATTTCTCGATTCATCTGTGCGTTAGTTCCGTGAGAGCAATGTTGAAAGCTTATGTAAATTGTAAACTTATGATGAGGTATATATATGTATTGTATATATAATACAAGTAGGAAAAATGCTCCTTGCAGTCGCATGAAAAATACAATATGAGCCAGAAGGACAGCATTCAATTCGGGAAAAGACAAGATTTAAAATGTATAATATGAGCCAGCATTTACTTATGTAAAGGACAAGATTTAAAAGTTTAATATGAGCAGCTCCCTTTCTCGGACTCATATTGACGCCTTGGGAACGATGCAGTGTACGCAACTTAATCGATGCCAGCGTATAAAATTAGAGTAAAAGTGTAAAAAATAGACATTGCTGAGAGCCGCCCCCAGGAGCCTGCACAGAGTAACTTAACATGCTACTTAGACTATTGATAATATCACACTATTTACATAATTACGTATTATATCTTTACGCAACCGTAATCTGGGGTATTTTGACACAACACAGTTTTCAGCAAGTCCTTTTTGTCATTGCAGCCAGCATATAGCATTAGCTAGCTGTCATATACCATTAGTTTCTGTCACAGGTCTGGTGTATTCAATAAAGTATATGTCTGACTGAATGCTCTATCAGACTCATATAGAGACTAGCCACGGCGAAGACAGAGAGAAACCACTCTCTTCGGGCTGTCCGTGCGGCGTCAATATGAGCCCGAGAAGGGAGCTGCTCATATTAAACTTTAAATCTTGTCCTTTACATAAGTAAATGCTGGCTCATATTATACATTTTAAATCTTGTCTTTTCCCGAATTGAATGCTGTCCTTCTGGCTCATATTGTATTTTTCATGCGACTGCAGAAAGCACTTCCCTACTTGTCCTATTTCCTTTTTGGGAATGTTTTACGACCCATTAACAATATTCCTATAGTAGTAGACATCGCAGCTGCGAACATGCCTTTCGATCTAGACTTAGAGGAGCCACACATACATCTTTCACAAAAGGGTCTGATCTGAATAGCCACAACAGTAGTGATTGATTCCAGCGCGGTAAGCCTGTGAAACCGCTCGGCAACATTTTCCAGGGAGGGCTGCCAAATCAGCCTATTCGGCTGGACTTGCTGCCACCATCCATATTTCCTCCACACAGAACTTTGACCCTGGGCGAGGAACCACGGGCGTCATGCAGCCCGAGGGTCGCATCCGTCGGTTTCGGCGATATGCTCATCATCGTTTTCAGCGACCCCGATTTACTATATATGCGCACCACCAAATGCCTTACGATAGCAGCACCGCACAGCGACGATGATACTCTCATCGTATTCAGCGACCCCGATTTACTATATAAGGGCAAGCTTTCAGGCAGTTTCAACTTGTCCATTTCAAGTTACAGGGCGTGGTGCAAGGTGCGGCAACTGCAGCGCCGCAGCGCGCATTGATAGCAGCACCGCACAGCGACGAGGATGCTGTCATCGTGTTCAGCGACCCCGATTTACTACATAAGGGCAAGCTTTCAGGCAGTTTCAACTTGTCCATTTCAAGTTACAAGGCGTGCTGCACGGTGCTGCAGCTGCAGCGCCGCAGCGCAGCACTATAGCAGCAACGCAGCAGCGACGAGGATACTCTCATCGTGTTCAGCGACCCCGACTTACCTATATAAGGGCAAGCTTTCAGGCAGTTTCAACTTAATGCATTTCAAGTTACAGGGCGTGCTGCACGGTGCTGCACCTGCAGCGTCGCTGCGGCTGCCGCATCACAGTGCAGCGCAATAGCGGCACCACACGGAGAAGCAAACATGCCTATCGTGTTCAGCGATCCCTATTTACTATATATGGGCACCACCAAATGGCCGAAAATAGCCGTTTTAGCGACTTTTCCCAACTTTGACCCTGGGCGAGGAACCACAGGCGCCATGCAGCCCGAGGGTCACATCCCTCGGTTTCGGCGATATGCTCATCGTTTTCAGCGACCCCGATTTACTATATAAGCGCACCGCCAAATGGCCGAAAATAGCCGTTTTTTGGGGACTTTTCCCAACTTTGACCCTGGGCGAGGAACCACGGGCGCCATGCAGCCCGATGGTCACATCCGTCGGTTTCGGCGATATGCTCATTGTTTTCAGCGACCCCGATTTACTATATAAGGGCAAGCTTTCAGGCAGTTTCAACTTGCCTATTTCAAGTTACAGAGCGTGCTGCGGCTGCTGCGCCGCAGCGCAGCACGATAGCAGCACCGCACAGCGACAAGGATACTCTAATCGTGTTCAGCGACCCCGATTTACTATATAAGGGCAAGCTTTCAGGCAGTTTCAACTTGTCTATTTCAAGTTACAGAGCGTGCTGCACGGTGCTGCGCCATGAGCAGAACGATAGCAGCACCGCACATCGACGAGGATACTCTCATCGTGTTCGGCGACCCCTACTTACTATATAAGGGCAAGCTTTCAGGCAGTTTCAACTTGTCTATTTCAAGTTACAGAGCGTGCTGCGGCTGCAGCGCCGCAGCGCAGCACGATAGCAGCACCGCACAGCGACGATGATACTCTCATCGTGTTCAGCGACCCCGATTTACTATATAAGGGCAAGCTTTCAGGCAGTTTCAACTTGTCCATTTCAAGTTACAGGGCGTGCTGCACGGTGCTGCACCTGCAGCGCCGCACGATAGCAGCACCGCACAGCGACGAGGATACTCTCATCGTGTTCAGCGACCCCGATTTACTATATAAGGGCAAGCTTTCAGGCAGTTTCAACTTGTCCATTTCAAGTTACAGGGCGTGCTGCACGATGCTTCACCTGCAGCGTCGCTGCGCAGCACGATAGCACGATATGGGCACCACCAAATGGCCGAAAATAGCCGTTTTTAGCGACTTTCCCAACTTTGACCCTGGGCGAGGAACCACAGGCGCCATGCAGCCCGAGGGTCACATCCGTCGGTTTCGGCGATATGCTCATCGTTTTCAGCGACCCCGATTTACTACATAAGCGCACCACCAAATGGCCGAAAAACGCCATTTTAGACGACTTTTTGACAATTTTCTATGTTTGGACCCTCGAAAATTCTCTAAGTCCGAATGTTCGTGAACCCATGTTTGACAGTCTGTAGAAACCGCTAGAAGCCGAATTAGGCCAAAATAATCAATAGTGAACAGGTTCATGGTTTCGCTAACAAGATAATAATAGGTAAAGGTTATCACCATAAGGCTTGTGAAAAATCAGTGTGCTAGAATAAGTAGCACGAGCGTAAAGGAGAAACACAAGAGAATAAAAAAAACCCCACTTAGAAAGTAGGTCTGAAAAATGAAAATTTTCAAAGTTCATTTTTTCCGGGCAAGTTTGGTATCATTCGAAAGCTCTTGGCCTGGGGATTTCAAAAATGTAAATATTAGCTCTTAATTCCTTACCGTTAATTAGTTACGCCTAATTAAGCATTTTGAAAACACGCAATGTACCTTTTTGGCTCATATTATGGGGCGCTCTCCGAACTGCCCCATGA
>JASAND010016344.1:0-32095 GCA_030248195.1 Trissonchulus latispiculum | reverse complement strand
TAGTAAAAGTCTGCTAAAACTGCTGTGTTCCTGCTAGTGCCAATCTTAAATTTTAATTGTTGCTAGGTTGCTAGCTGCAATTATTGCAATAGTTGCTATATTAGCTCGTAATAAAAGTAATGATCTAGTGGCTTTGGGTCGACGCCACACGTGTAAAAATGAGTAAAAAGAAACTGAAATGAAGATATTATCTTTGACTATAACTGTTTGATGAACCTGACATGACCATCCGCCGCCGGGAGAAGCTCCGAGACAAGCCCCATTTTCCAAGTATTCCTATTGCCTGCGTCAAACGGCAAAAGGCAAACGGTCCCCACGTAAGCCGTTATCCAGGTTGACCAGAAAGCTTGCAGACGCTTTCTACGAGACTCCCGAGGATTTAGGAGGGTAACCGCAGTTCTAGGCTTAGGGTTATAGTCTGGATTCCCCCTCGCTTTCAAAGGGCGGGGGGAAAGTTAATTCAAAGAGTTCAAAGGAGGAGAATTCAAAGGAGCAATGAAGTCTGCTGGCGTTAAGACTTGCATATCCTTTATGTCATTGGTAGGGCGTAGTAGAGTTGTGCTCAGAACTCCTTCAATCTAGCATACTAGCGTATGGAGGGCGTCCTGACTTATTGTCTTCCATAGGGTCTCTCTAATTGTTCTTTAAATGAGAACGCGGCCCAACAAAACAAAAAATGCAACGCAGAACGAAGCGAAAAATATCAGTAAAAGCCTACCTACCTAATACCGTTATTTCTTCGAATTCCTCAGTGAGGAAACCGTTCCTAACAGTTCGGAGATAATACGACAACAAGAAGGAGACTGGCCCGGATCAGCGTCGTTGCAACGTGCAAGTGGTTGAACTAACATCGTGAGGCGAGCTGCGTCGATCACCTCAATTCTACATTAGATGAACTACGTAGCGGGTAGATGAACTCAGTAAACTACACAAGTTATTTTTAAAGAAATCAATAAATTTATTATGAACTAAAACAAGTTAAAGCAATTACAGAATAACGAGCTTGGAATACAACACATGCAAAATAACAAACACTCATCACTGCAGCAGTACAACGTAGCTAACGCACAAATAAAAGAGTTGGTTGAGAAAAATATTTGTTGGAACAAAGAAAGGTTTACAACGAGCTCATACAAAGCTGAAATAAGACATGTTAAGGGGGGCAACAAAGTAGAACCGAGTACAGTCGTTTTAGTCCCTGTGGCAGTCTGGCTGTTCCTTACAGTGGAACTCACCTCTCATGGGAAACGCCTAAGCTGGGAAACAGTCAAATAAGTGTCCATGAAAATGAGTGCATGGCCATCCCAGTTTCAAAATGTCTCATAACTTTCTGACTCACCTGTGGACGGATAACTACGTTAGCACTAGCAAGAAAGGAATAACTACGTACTTCCTTGGCCAACTTCAGCACTAATATTTTAAGACTGGGCTCAGGCTTAGGCTTTTGAGTTGTACTTCATTTTGCACAACTTTTAAACACCTTTGTAGTTAGTCCATTTCAGACCTTCATTAACCGATTTTTGGGAGAAAGCACGTTACTTACTCAAATTCGACAAAATTCAGAGCTGAAAAATTTGTCAAAATTTGACTTTGGAATATTCTTGGATGCTGAATTTTATCGAGTCTTTCTGTTTGGAAAGCAGACAACAAGCAAATATTCAAAATTAATAAAAGACAGAGGAATAAATTAGAGAATATTTGACGTGGATGAAAGGTCTGTCGACATATCAGGGTGATTTATACTCTTTCTTTCCATAGTAGTTAAATGGATATCAGTTAAACATGGTACGCACCGCATAAGCTTGGACAGCTCAAACTCAAACTTGAAACAAACCTATCAAAGCTCTATTTTATTGTCTAGAGTACAACGGAAACTTAATTAGATATACGCTATATAAACAATACAATGACAACATGGAATGCCTAGTGTATTCTTTCCTATTTTTTGCAGGGACGCAACTTGGGTTGATGGATATGATCGAAGAAACAAAGGATTCGAATCGATGTATTCATCAAGTCAGTTGAAGTAAGATTATAATTTTTCGCTTTCTTCATGGGCGCTAGGTTTATGTTCACCAGAGATACTTTATTTTCAAGAAATAGGTTTTGTGACATTTAGCATTGGTGGTACTGTGATTAATAAGTTTAAGCACAAAACTTTGAACATGATTCCTGCTCCAAATAGTTTCCGCAGTCAGATCGTTGTCGTCTGGAAACATATCTCAATAAAATTCCCAAGAACGTTGTGCTTAAAGATTTGATTGAAGATGGGACCTTTGCTCCGCATCCGGCCGAGTGACATTTTTGGATGTGGCTAAGCAGCCTGTTATGCTATAGAAATTCAGTCAAATGGATAGGCAACACTAAATTTAGTGACTTCGCATCGAGTTTTCTCGCAGCTAAAAGGTTCTCAGCCCAAACTAAAACAATATATTGTCTCGATAGTTCAAAATCTAATCGGTCCAACCCACCACATTTTGCAACATTAAAATACATATACTCAAAACTTTCCGCTTGCTGTATAGAAACTTCTACGCTTGAAGACTGAAGACTTGAAGACAGTGAAGACATATTGGGTGTTTGGCTGGGTATCATGGTATTAGCTTTGCTGTAACTCTGTCGGTTGAAGAGCAATGATGGAATAAATTTGAGGAAGCGTCGAAAATAGGAGTTATTTGACCACCGAATCAAAAATTTATTTCTGGTACGACCCCGGAAGCTAAAAATTGGTGTGAATAACTTTCATGATTGTGAGCAACATTTTTTCTTTTCGCAATCGAGCATATCACTACATATTTCAAGTTATTCTAAAAAACTGAAATTTCATCGGTAGAAACAACCACTGACTTGAGGGTGCGTTCCGCAATTTGACTTGTTTAATAGTTTGGAATAGTTGTGAAAACAGTTGAACCGGGTAAAACTTATTCATTTGCGTGTATTGTAAAGGAAAGCGCAACCTAAATTCAACACAACCTATTTACAACTTTTCTTGTTTACATCTAAGAATGCCAAAAACAAACATTGCCAAATTTGTCAGCGTAAACAGTAAACAACTAGTGACAGTTTCTGGTTATATCCGGTTTTTTACAGAGGTATATAATGTCATATGTCAAGTCTAGGATCAAATCTTCTCTTAAAATTATTTGTCCAGTTATAAAAACAGTTGTCTTCACACTCCCGAAGCCAAAATGTTATCGTATTAGGCTTGGAAGCGTTAGGGTAATTGGATAATAAAATTTCACATCCAAGCACCACTGTGCCATTTCCACAGGACTATCGTTGACACCATCAAAAAAAGAAATGTCGGGAATAAAATCGAAACAACGGATCATCATGACCAATGAACAAACAAACCATTGTAATCGAATTCCTAAAAGCAGCACAGAAAGCAACAAAACGCATAAGCATGATGAGTAAATCAAAATACAAAGCTAAATAAAAAATGAAATCTGTATAAGTCAACGCCTTCATAACCTGCTAAATCTAGTCGTCCTCATAAAAGTTCATAGTTTTGAATTTTCTTCTCGCACGATCAGCAGCTGTTCGGCGAGGACGTGTTTGGAGAGACTCTGTTGTAGGGGCAGGGTGTGCTTTGTTCGAATCCAAGTCCAAGTCTGGACCAAATTTAATGAAACTCGTGTTGCTCCTAAGACCATCACATTGTTTGTAGTTGCCATTGTTATCGGCTTTATACTGTACGCTATCCTCTTTTGTACTTCCTGTTGCTTGCTGTGATAAGCGACAAATGCTACCGCCTTTCACAGCTTCGCCGATTCGTTGTGGTGGCAGACGATAAACGCTACCGCCATCACCACAACTATTGTGAACATCTGAACCCATCTCAATGGGATATAGCAGCTTTAAAGGTCGAATAACAGTTTTCCCTGTTGCTAACTTCAACTGGGCAGATCTCACATCTCCGTCAGCAGAGTAATTTAACTGAGTGATTCTTCCAACTTTCCATACAGATCTGGGTAGATTATCCTTTACCAAAGCGGCCTGGCCAACCTCTGGTAGGAGCGATATTACCTTTCTTTGTCTAGAAGCCAAATTGTGCTCTCGCAGAGAAATGAAATACCAAGATCTCCATGTATCCCAGAATAGGTTACTCAGTCGGTTTATTTTCTTCCAGTACTCCACTAAATCATCTGCACGATGTTTCTTTAAAACATAATCGTCACGAACTTCAGAACTTGGAAAGATTGGGATGCCAACATCCTTTCCAAGCAAGTGTGAAGGACTAACTGCCCGATCATTGATGTCTTCTGCTGTCACCAAAGGGCGAGTATTGAGAACTGATGATATTTCGGCAACTAACGTCTGTAACTGAATAAGATTTACGGAATATCTTCCCAACACCTTTCTGAGTGATCTCTTGGTTAAACCGACTAATCTCTCGTAGAACCCTCCCATCCAAGGAGCGTACTCGGGAATAAACTTCCATTGGATGCCTTGATTGCAGCAAAAGGATTGAACTTCTTCACTTGCAGTGACGTCATGCCAAAGCTTCTCAAGAGTCGTGCTGGCTAATTTGAAATTGGTTGCATTATCCGAAATGACCAATTTTGGGGCTCTAAAGTGACTAATGAATCTTCGAAATGCTAGCAAAAATTCTTTGGCTGAAAGATCCAAGACGACCTCTAAATGAATAGCTCTAGTTCCAGCGCATGTAAAAAGGCATATCCATACCTTAGTTTGATTGCCCATATTGTCCACCAATAAGGGCCCTAAATAGTCAACTCCTGTGTAAGTGAAAGGAGGAAGCTGTGTTACTCTACAAGGCGGCAACGGCGGAAATTTAGGCAATTTGAAAGGTCCACCCTCCGTAAGGCGACACACTTGACAAGCGTTCAGGACTCGTTTGACCATTGATTTACCCTGGGGAACCCAAAACTTGTTACGCAGTTGAGTTAAAGTATGCTTAACACCTGCATGATGAACCTTCTGATGAGCATCTTGAATAATCAAGTGGGTGAACCAATGATCTTTTGGCAGCAAAATCGGAAATTTTGCAGTTTCGGCTAACTCAGAGTGATGTAGCCTGCCGCCACACCTTAGTAAACCAGATTGGTCAGTGAACAGGTCCAATTGTCGTTTCATTTGAGTGCTTAGGCTATTTTTTGAGCTGTAACACTGCTGTTGAATGTGGAATGCCCACGCCCACAGCGATGAATTTAGCTCGTTTGATGAAAGAAAACCCGTCTTCATTGGATAAGCGACCGGTGGAATTTTCGTAGAGGAAACCTTGCCCTTAAGGATTTCGATGAATCGTTTCACCCAGCTGGTTACTCGAAGTAACTTTGTTAGTGAGGAAAACTTGGCAATTTCTATACCATATAGCCCTATAGCCGTGCTATTAGAATTAGAAATTTCTGTTGTAGAAGTAATTACTTCGGCAGCAGTAAGTGCTTCTTCATTGGTTGCAATAAATTTGGGCCGTTCCGTACAGGGCAGTCTCAAGAAAGTGGGACCGTGCCACCACAAATCGGAATGCTTCAAAGTTTCGATAGTGCACCCTCGTGAGGAAATATCAGCAGGATTGTACTGCGTTGGCACATATCCAAACTGAGTAACAGAACTGGCTTTCACTTCTCGGACTCGATTGGAGACAAACACAGCTATTGGAATGTGAAGTTCCTTAACTAAAAACTTCATCAAGCGGGTTCCTATGACAACAGCCATTAACTCTAACCGAGGTAGACTGATTGGTTTTGTTGGCGTCAATTTTGTTTTGGCAAAAACCAAATTAATCGACTTGAGATCACAGCTGTCCTGCTGCGGTCTAAGATACACTGCTGATGTATAGGCCATTCCGGAAGCATCACAAAAGCAATGAAGTTGCCAGTTTTGTTGTGGACAATTACAAATTAGCCTTGGAACTGCCAGCTCGTGTAAACTTTGTAATTGCTGACAGCAAGCTTCCCAGTCGGTCCGTATATTCGTTGGTAGAGGGTCGTCCCATTTGACCTTTTCTTTCCACAATGTCTGAACCAAAAGTTTTGTTTTCACTACGATCGGAGAAAATAAACCGCAAGGATCGAATATCTTTGACACTGGTTGAACCAGTTGTCTCTTGGTCAGGACTTCAGTCCCATTTATCTTGGGGTTCACACAGGAAATTGTATCATATTCGGTGTCCCAATGCATGCCAAGAATCTTAGCTGACACACCCTCTCCTCTGTCTATTTCAGGGATAAAAGAACTCAGTTCTGGACTATTTGAAAAACATTCTCTAAGGTTAATGGAAATACCTTGAAAAAGAGCCTTGGCGTCTTCATAAAAACATTTGGCGTTATCCAAATGATCTGAACCGCAAATAACATTGTCCACATAGATGTTCTCCGATATCTTCTTAGCCGTTGGAGAGGATTGTTGCAGTAAATGATGTTGAATAGTCGCTGACAAAAGAAAAGGACTTGAGATTATACCAAACGGAACTCGAGTGAACCGATAGGTTATCAAATTTGCCTTGTTCAGCGACTGTTGGATATCTTTGATCCACAGAAACCTAGTAACTTCTTTGTCACTAGGACGTAGTGCAATTTGAAGGAATGCCTTTTCTATGTCGCTGACCATTGCGATTGGTTGAAGTCGAAATCGGACCATAAGGCCACACAGGTTGCTCAGAAGTACAGGACCGCGAAGAAGACACTCATTGAGGCTTCTAGCTTCTTTGATCTCCTTCGCCGATGCGTCGTAAACCACTCGTAGCTTTGTTGTGGTCCTGTCAGGTTTAGCAACACAATGGTGGGGAATGTAATGCACTTTGTTGTCGCAGCATTCCTCGGTCATTTCTTCAATAACACCTCGTTTCAACTGACCTTTGATTGTGTCGTCATAGCTGTGAATTATGCTGGGCTGTCGCTGAATACGTTTCAGAAGTGATCCCAGTCGTGAGTACGCTAAATTGTAATTGTTGTGAAGGTCGGTTGCCTCGTCTTTCCAAGGCCAACTCACCTCATATCGACCATCAACTAATTGAATGGACTTATTGAACTTGGCAATCGCAGTATCGTCATCTTTGACATAACTGTCGTCGCGAATCCCTATGTCTTCCAACGCCCAAAAGCGCTCGATATTGCAGGTGTGCGGGGATACTTTATTGGTTGACAGAAGGGAAGACACAAAGGAACATTCTCCATGAGAGAAACCATTACTAGACTTGCCGGATACAATATAGCCAAGTTTAGATCCAACTAGGTGGAGCCCATTGTCCAAGGTTATCAGTTCACCTGTGACGACATCGTAGTAGTGGTCACTGCCGATGAGGATGTCAATGTTAACTGAAGTAAGTTCCAAATCAGGAGGGTCTGCCAGTTGTATCTGGCTCAGAATAGGTTGTCGCTTTAAATCAAGAGGGAACTTTTGTAAAGGACACGTTATAGTATCCGTTACAAAGGCCTTAATTCGCACCTGCTTTCCGTTTCGAACTGGAAGGTCAACAGATACACATTGATACGTTTTGGTGCGTCGAGTTGCATCTTCAAATCTCGCATTGGAAACTTTGGCTTTGGCAAATGGATGTAAATTTAGTTCCGTGGATAATTGCCTCGTTATATAAGAGCAGGAACTCCCAGTGTCTAGAAACATACGAGCCTTCGTTTTGCTGTTCAACTTAACCAGAGCCATCTGCATGTGGACAGAATTTGTCTTGACAGAAGACTCAGCTACCTCAGGCACTGGCGGATCCATGCCTTCTTCGACTGATTGAATTTCCGTTTCGTGGGAACACATAGTATTTTGTTTGGACTTGCCATACTTCGAAGGGCATAGAGAACTGTGATGGCCAGTCCTCGAACAATGATAGCATTTGCCTGTCAATGGACAGGCCTGTGCCAAATGTTTGTTGGACAAACAGAAGAAACAATGACCACTAGCTCGAACTGCCGCTCTTCGAGCGTCCAAAGTGATGACCTTTAAACATTGGTCTGAAAAGTGTTTACCTTTTGCAAAATATGCAAGTCGGAGCAGGTCTTGACGTTTGAGCTAGTGTGCTGAGTGAAGGAGGCTTATTCTTGAAGAATGGTCTGTGCTGATCCCGAGGAGCAGCAATGCTTGGCTTTTGTCGCTCTCCTAAACTCCACTCACCCATTTGTCGAGCAGTAATTTCTTCCTTCAGAAGATCACGCAAATTGGACAACGTCCAAGGCCGTGATCCATTTTTCCGATGTAGTTCTATGCGAACTGGTCTCGGCATTTTGGACAAGATGATGGGAGTGAAAACTTGACCAAATTGTTCTTCCTGAAGACCGAGCGCCATAGACTGCGAACATGTCTCTCACATTCATCGTTGACTGACTGAAGGGTGGATGTATCGGCTCCCGAAACAGGAAGTGCCAAAAATTTCTCGAAATGGGCAAAGATAGTTATTTCGGTGTTGCCATAGCGCTCCTTCAAAGTCTCGATAACCTCGTCATAGTTTGCAGCAGTTAATCTATAGCCCTCAACAATTTTTAGTGCATCTCCCTTGAGCAGGCTTCTTAGGTATTTGAATTTGTCTACCGCGGAGATGTCACTTCGATGAATAGTCGATTCAAAAGAATCCAAAACTCCTGCCACTGAATTGGATCACCACTGAATTTTATGAGATCCAATTTTGGGAGCTTAACCCTGACTGCATTCGAAACGCTGCCTGCTTCTGAAGCATGGTCAGGATTTGCGTCAACGGGTCTGTTACCGTTTACGGTCTCCACCATGACAGACACCTTAGCTAGGGCATCCCAAATTTTTTTACTCAAGTCCACACATGCTTCACTTTCTTGCTGAAACTCTTCCGGCTCTAATTTAGCTGCAATCTGTTCATTGAGTTCGGAAAGTTTTAACTCGTATCGTTCAAGTTTTTCTCGCAAAAGCATTAGTTCTGAATAGGGAAACTGCTCTTGTTCTCTGTGATCCCATTTGTCATCTATACTACTCAAAATTCGTTGAACATTCAGCAGATAACCCTGGCGACTTTGCTTTAGTTGAGTCAAGGTTGCCATTTTTATACTACTAATAGAAGGAAATCACTTACGTGATTATTTGACTAAATAAAATGGTTACCAATCTTACAAAATCGTTAGACTTAGTAAGCCTTGCAGACTTGCAGCCTTTGACTTGAGTTGCACTGTGCACCGAAATTGAAGGTTGACTTGGTAATGCACCAAGTCTTTGATACAACAACAAATTCGAAATTTTTCTAAAGGCGATGTTGGACTTAGTAATCCACCAAGCCCTTGACTTGAGATTGACAATCTTAGCTTTCAAGCTAAGCCTGGCGCTTGCCACTTAGGCAGAAATGAGAAAAAATGAAATTTGGCAATCTAAAAATATCAAATTAGAAAACGGTTTTCGGCACCATGTAAAGGAAAGCGCAACCTAAATTCAACACAACCTATTTACGACTTTTCTTGTTTACATCTAGGAATGCCAAAAACAAACATTGCCAAATTTGTCAGTGTAAACAGTAAACAACTAGTGACAGTTTCTGGTTATATCCGGTTTTTTTTACATAGGTATATAATGTCATATGTCAAGTCTAGGATCAAATCTTTTCTTCAAATTATTTGTCCAGTTATAAAAACTGTTTTCTTCACATGTATCTCGTTGCTTATGAGCTGTGCAGTGCACAGTTGTTTTGCTTTTGTGTGGCAACAGGCACAAACGTACTAAAATGAACTGGTCACGCAGTTGAGTTGACATTCAAATGAATACTCTTATTAACAATGCATCCACTTATAGATGAAGCAAGTTGACATTTATATTATTGCGGCATGGTTGGAAAGGCATCAGAAAAAAATTTCGATTCGATTTTCCAATTTTCGACGTTCCTTCAAGTGTAGGCAAACATTGCTTTCTAACCGATAGGGTTCAGCAAAGCTAATGCCATGTATGCGTTACCAAGAGTGACAAGAGTCAAGCTCTTAGTTATTAGGCTTGGGGACATGATATGCACGATAACGGCTGACGCCCCCCCCACAAATTAGACCCATCACTTCAAAGAAATTCGCACGTTATGCTTGTGTGCTGAAGCTCGCAACAGACACACATTGAACCAACTGAGTAGTTGTGTTTTCGAGCTTTAGAACGTAGGCAGGGCACAAACATTTTAGTACCCCAATGAACTCGAGCTTTGGCGTTGCTAACATCCACCTCTGAAGTTAGGATACACTGATGCTTCTAAAACTAATGCTCGTACATTGATGACACAGACGCCGTATAAACTGCTTGCAGATTCATTAATGAAACTACAATCCGTCACGGAGGAGGAAGATGTTTTCGGCTGCGCAAAAACTATGGCTTGCACGATTACTTCTGCGCAACCAAACTTCCAATTGCTTGTCAAAAAACACAAGACAGTACGTTTTCAATTGCAATTTAATTATGTACAACCAACTATTAATGAAGCGCAGAAGACTATTGTTGTTGCTATTACCGGTACATTGAGCATTTTCAGCTATGTATAGAATCTTCAGCCCAGTAAATGTATTCGCAGTTTGCATGCCGTCCATTCAACCATGATGTTGGGAACCGGAACACCTGCTAGACAGCGTAATTTAAGGAGTCGCTGATTCGTCGCGACTAGCACCTTTAATCCGTCACAGATTGTGCCACAAACCATCCGGATAGGCCATGATGTAGAGCAGTTCGATACCAAGTGTTACATGATTTACGAATAGGGAGTCACATCCCCGCGAAGGTTGAACCCATTTGCGCCGCTGACTAAACGTGCGCTATGGAGTACGTTTGGGATACTGCATTGCGTAAGGTCCATGCCAATCTAATTTTTTCAAATGCCTGAAGGAGGGCGTCTAGTTATCGAAAGCAACAAGCTCCGTCCTGACTCTGCAAACGTATAGAATAGTTTAAAGGAAGGTCACTCCATTGCTTGTAAGCAGGTTTTTGGAATCCGTAAATAACAAAAGAATAAAATAGACAGAGTTCGTAATTTTCTGAAATAAATTTTTATTCGCCAGTTATCCTTGGTTGATGCATTTCTCATAGCTCATTCGGATGTACTGGGATTACTTCAATTATTCGATAACTTACCGGAGGTTTTTTATATACTATTTGCTAAATAAATGTAATGCTAATACATGTTCAGCCACTAATTAAGTGAACTAAAAATTTAACGAGTCTGTTTAAATTGATTGAATATATTTGCAGCTGACTTGTTTGGCATGACCAATCCAGGTACCTGTGACGACCAACCATTATGCTCTAACTTGAGCACTCCAAGTGCTGTGTCCGCTAGTACAATAAAAAAAGCGAGAACGACAGCAACACTGTTGTCCTCAATGTCTAGTTTTACTGAAGCCAATGCGACGGTTATTGAAGCTTCTGCAACGGTTACAGAAGTCTCCCCGACAACAACAGGATCTTTAAAAACGGTTACGGAAGGTTTCCCAACCATAATGGGTATGTCACATTATAAGTCACGGGAAGTGCAGAAGGTTTCTCAGAAAGTTGGAAAATTTGTCTCGAAAGTTTGCAATTTGTCTCGAAATATGTCTCGAAAGATGGCATTTGTCTCGAAAGTTTGTCTGGAAAGTTTGACAAAATGTCTCGAAAGTTTAACAAAATGTCTCGAAAGTTTTTCAAAATGTCTCGAAAGTTTTACAAAATGTCTCGAAAGTTTAATGAAATGTCTCGAAAGTTTTTCAGACTTTTGCCAACTTTCGAGACATTTCTCAACTTTCGAGACAATTCTTAACTTTCGAGACATTTCTCAACTTTCGAGACAATTCTTATCTTTCGAGACATTTCTTATCTTTCGAGACATTTCTCGACTTTCGAGACACTTGCCAAGTTTCGAGACTTTCCTAGCTTTCGAGTCATTTTTTACAAATTTTCGAGACTTTGCCACCTTTTAGGACATTCGTCTGTTTCAAGACTACTAAAGGCAAAAATCGGATGCCACTTGTACCGACAGTTCATATTCATATCTGGCAAGTATCCTATTCTTAATGGCTATGTCACCCTTAACTCCACAGCGAGTGCAGAGGGTTTCCGGAAAGTTGAGAAAAAACGTCGCGAAAGTCGTCACCAAATGTCTCGAATGTTGAAAAATTAAAAATCAAAATTGTCTTGAAATATTTCAAAACTTTCTAGAAATATTTGAAAAATGTCTCGAAACATGTGGATAAATTTCGCTCTTTCTAGAAAATTTTGTAACTTTCTAGAAACATTTCGAACTTTCTAGAAACATTTCAAATTTTCTAGAAATATACCAAACTTTCTAGAAATATTCCGAACTTTCAGGAAACATTTCATATATTTTGAGACATCACAAACTTTCGAGACGTACTTAAAACTTTCAAGTTTACATATTTCGAGTCATTTCAGTCTAGAAATTTTCAAACTTTCGAGATACTCAACAACATCTCTTGGTGTCATACCCGACAGGTGACAATGTCATATTTCCGGTTTCGTTGATTTCAACACATTTCGTTGTCTGGTTGGTATAGTTTAACGAGTTTTTACCATTAAAGATTCATCTCTTAAGGTTTTTGAGCAATTTCATCTCAAAATGGAGCCTTCATGTGTAACTCATGTGAAATTGACGTTTAACTTTTAGTGTAGTGGCAATGAAATGTCGAAAATGGGCAGAGCAATCCTGCATCAGCTGGTTTAGCCAGAAAGCTCCAGTCATGTGCTGTGATTTGTTGGAATTATGACTTTGAATTAGACCTTTAAATTTTTTAAATAACCTTTGAAGTTATCGGACTTCCAAAGTTGGGCGGCGTTTTCGTGTGTCGCTTTGAATATTTTGAATATTGACTATCGACAAAACAGGCACGTAAACTCAAGGTGTTTTCGTCAGGTTTTGTCAAGGTTCTTCAAAAAAGCGACACACGAAAGCCCAGGCCAAAGTTGACCGTCTTCAAGCTTAAAAAATTCAGGTTGTCAAGTTTGACCAGTGCTACAAATATTCAAAGTTCTAAACACGAAATTTTTATTTCAACAAGCAACAGTACATGGCTGAATCTTTCGTATGATGTCAACTTATTATGGTTAGCTTTGCCCAGTTTCAAGATATTTTTATCACTAGACTGTCTGTTTTTTATAAGTTTTTGTAATCTTCTGCTTTTTCGCATAGAACAGGAATGGACGTTAGTAACTGCCTGTCAAGTATCGAATATCTGTTGAACGATATTGTTGATTAGTCTAGCTCACTTTAGACTGCAATTGTAGCCGCAACGTCGGCAAATTTGGGCGCTGGCTCTAATTTGATCGGTCAGATACCCCTCTGTTTAAAAACAAATTTTTTAGAATATGACATAATACTTCAGATAAATTGTAAGCTCTCCATGCAGGAATAAATCCTGCTCGTAGAACCATGCCTCGCAATTGCTTCTATTTTAGTAAAGTACTGTTAAACATTTCATAAGGTCACTGGCAGCAGTGGTCTTGTTTCTCCTTAAAAAGCCTTCATCGAAGCTTCTGAGCCTGATGTTTTTTCAAAATAAATACTTAATATATAGTCCCTAACTTTCGGAGAACTGAACGAAACAACTCAAAATTCAAACCTTATACGAAAGTCACATGTGGCTGGTATTTGTGTAAAACTGAACGAAATTCGCGATCTAAAAAATCTGCATGATGAATCTCCTTGATTAATTACTCAAGCAGGATGGATTGAATTTTAAAGGCAGTTTTCACTGGGCATTTACGTCAAAAATCAGTCGGTTTTGCTAAAATCAATGTAAAGGGGGGGCTACGAAGGGGTTGGCACGACAGTGTCGGAGAGAACTGCTTTTTTGCCCAACGTTAGCTAACATATCAAAGTAAAAATGTTTAGGGTGGGCAACAATATATCTCGGCAGCCTATATCTCATATACAGTTTTTTGGCAGGTCGACATAGTACAAATTTTGGTGCGAAAAATGGGTTTTTTCAAAAAGCTTTTCTCGGCTCTGATTGATTAACGGTTTTGGCCAATTCTGAAACGTTTTGCCACGAATGTTAGCTGTTACTAGTCTAAATACTAAAAGTATTCCGGCTTTTGAGCGTTGCTTCCTTCTTCAGCAATAACAGGTCCAAGTATAAAATTTGGCAAAAAGTTGCGAGGTGATCGTGCACCGTTTTCGATCTAATAAAATTCACAGTCCCTAGCCTGTCCCTACTTTTTACCAGTTATTAGGCTCTAATTGGTACAAACTGTGACTAAGTTTCGAGGGTCTTGGTTTTCCGGTTAGTATGCTAGCTCAGTCTATGTTAAGAAATAACCCTTATTTTTAGGCTTAAAAAGCTACCTTGTCCGGAACAAACCAAAAATGGGATCAAAAATTTTTTGTTTCCGATTTTGCTGAAAAGGGTTCTTTGACCTGCTGAATTCGAATATGAAATCCGTTTTTCGATATGACGCGTCCTTCGTTTGGACGAATCTGTCTAACTTGAAGCAATAAACACACATCTTTGAAGTAATTGACAGCAAATGAAGGTGGAAAGACTGTGGGGATTAATTTAAATTTAAAGATAGCAAATTTGAAATAAATTGGAGAAAATCGGGGCTTATTTTGGCAGCCACGGTCACAAGATGGCTGAAGTACTTTTTTAAAAGTAAAATTTGCAGGTACTCTCTAATCATTAATTTTTGATTATCAAAGATGGCTGTATAGAGTCGAAGGTTCTTTACGAAGCTCTGCAGATTTTGTTTTAAATTTCAATTAAGTAGTATCAAATAGAAAACAAATCTCCTTAAAACATTCTTTTATTTTAGATGTTCTCCTTTATATTCACACTGCGAGTTTCCCAGTGTGAATTATGCTGTGGAGTTTCCATTATGTTTCCTCATGTCCAAAGAGTTTATTCTTTCATATATATATATATATATCAAAATATATATCAAAATGCAATTAGACGAGACACTGTTCGCCCAATTGCAATTAGACGAACAATGGTACGCCTAATTGCAATTAGACTGAAAATTTTCAGTCTAACAGCATTCTGCTCAGTCTCATGCTATTAGACTAGCCCAATTGCAATTAGACTGATATTCTCCGTCTAATTGCAATTAGACGAAAAATGCTTTTAGACTGCGACATATATATAGAAACAAATGCACAGGAGGTAAACAGCTGTCTGTAAAACAAGTCAAAGTATGCATGAATGTGAGGGTAGAGTTTGTTTGCACGTCTATATTGCGAAAAGTAACACACTCTTCAACAAAGCACCTTTGCAGATTTTCGTATTATTTGCAAAGCATATCATAAGTCATAAACATATAGGCAGGCATATAGGAGATTTTGAGATAGACTAGTTGTGATGGACACCACACTAAAGATATATTCAGACTTTGAGTTATGATACTTATACATATAAACGTTGGAGTTATATTTCAAGTGCAGAAAATAGTGAATCGAGATTCAAAAGTAAGATTACTTCCACAAGTAAGATTCTTAATGAGTCGAGTTCTTAATACTCAAAACCTTTAAAATTTTTATTTTTTCAGTAGTTGGGATTGTGTATACTTATAAATAATTGTAGTAATTTTGAAAAAATAGCTAAAATTTAACTTAAAATGGAAAAAATGCAAGTTGCGAACTTTTGTGTCACCACACGTTTGGCGGATTTTCTTGGGCATAAAGACCTATTGAGAAAAATCCAAAAATGTCCTTCGGCCCACATGTCCTTCATATCTTGACACAAAAACAACTTTTGGCCGATTCTACAATTTTGTGAAATCGATGTTCAAAACTTTTTGGTCTATATTTAACCCTTTATGTCAAATAGTTTTTGCTAGTTTTTTGCTAAGTTTGCTAGTTAGATAAACTCACGTGAATAATAATGTTACAAGAGTTAAAGTATTAATAAAGTAAATGTTATAAGCCTGAAAACAGTTTATAAAACTCTTTCTAGCTCCAAAAATTGCGAACGTTATAGCGTTTCAAAAAATCACCACAAAAGCAAACATAGTCGAACACTTCAAGCAGCATGCTGGGTTTGGTTTAGAGGGAGGATGCCTAGAAATTGCCAAATTTTTAGGATTGTTGGTCAAAATTTTCTAACATTTTCCGGTTCCATCAAAATTTATTCCAAAAATCGTCTATTTTGATGCTATAACTTGATTTTTGAGACTTTTTAGCGTTACTATAGCAGTACGTATTTGTGGAAAACAGGAGGGGGTCAACTTTTAAGTTCGACTCACATTTGAGGTACCTCTATGCGAAAATGGCTGTTTTGAAAAGAAAAAATTGAACGCGGAATCGAAAATGTCGTTTAAACTTGCTGCACAGATGCTGTTGATGCCGCAAAAGTAGCCCCACTATACACGGAAAAGAAACTTTCGAGACATATCGAACTTTCGAGACATTTGAAACTTTCGAGACATTTGAAACTTTCGAGACATTTGAAACTTTCGAGACATTTGAAACTTTCGAGACATTTGCACGCTTCAGAGAAAATTTTTGAGACAATGTTTCGATACACTTTTGTCTCGAAATGTTTTCAAAATGTCTCGAAATATTTTCAAGATGTCTCGAAATATTTTCAAAATGTCTCGAAATATTTTCAAAATGTCTCGAAATATTTTTTAAATGTCTCGAAATATTTTCAAAATGTCTCGAAAGTTTGCATTTGTCTCGAAAGTTTGTCTAGACATGTGCTCAAATGTCTCGAAATATGTCTAGACAAATTAACAACTTTCTGAGAAACCTTCTGCACTTCCCGTGACTTAAATGTGACATACCCATAACAGAAGTTCTCACAACAGTTACAGAAACTTCCACAACATATCCAGGTAATCAGTATATTTGAATCCCTCAATAATTGAGCAAGCAGCGCGTCAACAGGTGGTCTGCCAATACAAACAAATTGGAGCTGCGCTTAGTGTTCCAGAAAAAGCGCAATGTAACAAACCAACTAGTTGCGGCAACAAAAATTCTCCATTTTTCTCGGCTCCAATTCTCCTCAATAACTCGTTAATATAACTGATGACTATGGTATGTTTGTGTCGTTAAAAATGTGGCGGTACGCTCACAACAAGTGTTTATCCTGCACACATTTGTAGAGCAACAAACTCACACAGAGTTGGAAATGGACAAGAAGTTTCGTGTCCACGTCCGCCCGCACTTGTCCACCTGTACACGTTGACGTAGGTGTCGGGTTGGGAAATGCTCATGCATTGAATAGGATTTTTTGTCATTCGAGGGCGTGCTACCATGGTCTTTCATTTAGCATACGTGAAATTGTCAAAACTTGCGTACGGGACCACACAAGGGCAGAAACGCTTTTGAATTGCTTTTTAATCCGAAGGTTCTAAAGGCCTAAAACTGCAATTAGTATGTCGGTAGGCCACTGATGACGCCCCCAGGATACTAGCATATATAAGTTTTCTGTTGGGGGTCATTAGAGTTTGATATATTGCATCTATCGAAAGATTTTGAGTACTCAAACCTAGGAAGATTCCGAAGACACTGCTGGGCTGGGTTTAGGCTTATAAATTTTCTACGGAATGGCACTGTATCGGTCGGAATCTTGCTGTCTGAGTTTTGCTGTTTTATAAATCTCTGATGAAGCTGGAAACTGGCCAGTCGTGCCCTTAACTATGAGGTTTCACACATTTAATACATATCAAACATGCTCGTCTTTAAATCGATTTACCGGAATCTAGTCAGTCAGTTTTAAGTGATAAGACATTCCACGGAAATTCTCTGATTTGGCTGGAAACCGGTTGTTTGGGTTTAAGTTCCAAAATTTTCCATGGAGTGTTGCCAATAAGTATTTGCTACGTATAATCTGCGGAATCTTGCTAGGTTTGTGTACTCAAAATTTTCTGATAGATACATATTCAAAAATTTTAAAATCTTGAAAAATAAATTTTTGGAGTTTGTAAAGGGGCACCAAGGGTCCAAGGAGATAGTTTGTTCCGATTTCTTTGTATTTGCGAAAAGTTTCATGGAGAGGTTTTCTGGAGAGCTGAGCACCAATCTGATATTCATTTTTCGGCCCAGTCCTGGTGGGGCTAAGTTTTTAAACTTAATATGTAAGGTTATATAAGCTAATAAAAACTAATCAAGAAAGGACTTCAGTAATTTTTTGTAAAACCGTATTGGAGTCTGTCCGAAAATAGTTACAAAAACAAGAGTGTGGTTAAAATTGAATGCAAACAAACAACAAACAACGAATACGAAACACAGTTTGAAAAAACAAACGTGAAGTTTCAAACTGTTTAATAAAAGGGATGGGCGAGATTTTGTGCACATGTGTTCACGTTCGTTCACGTGGACAAACTCCTGTCATGTCTAGATGAACATGCAGGTATCCGCATCCACCTTCCAACTCTGATCTCACATGCATTTTTAGCAGTTTATGTTGCGTTAGCGGAGATTCAAGAAAAATTTAAAATAATCTAATTTGAAAATAAAGTTAGTGTTAAACTTAAATACACACACATGCAGTATGGCGTACACGACTTGAATTTGAAATTGTAAGTTGTAAGTTGTAATTGTAAGCTTTGTAAGTTGTAAACACTTTTTGTCCTTATTAACAGAATCGTGAATCTTGATAGTATATAAAATTAAAATTTCATATGTAAAATAACATATAAAATATCATTTTGTGCTGCCATTTAATAACAGTCAATGAAGCAAATGAAATATATTTCTATTCAGAGTTTGACAGTATTGGAGGCCCATCTTAACGTAGAAATGAGAAGAAACTGTGTAAGAAAATGAGCAGTATTGAACCAAAGTTACTTCTTTTGCACCAGATGTCAAAGTTCCACTTTTCCCCCTTATATCATTCCCACTCCCCGGACAGATTTCACTGGTAAAATTTCCACCCACTCCCCAAAACAATATTAAAAGTGAAATACTGCCACCAGATTAGGAGGAAAACTTTCACTGTGAGCAGAACAACTATTTTCATTAAATTAAGTTACTGGATAGCTTAGTTTATGGCGCTGACTACTGCACTACCTGATGGTTTTATAGTTATGCAATTGAATATTACATTAACTTGTATTTGTTATTCAGCCGCACTATTATCGGCAGTTTTAAATTGCCTAAACAATTTGCTTCTGCTTTTGTTACAGACATTATAGTAGTGTTCACCGACAGCTGCTCTGTAGATCAGGTAAGTAAGTTTGAATTTAAGGTGGCGCTTACATTATCGGGATTACAGACGTAAAATTTTGAACAATTGGTCAAAGTTAAAGAAATCCCAACTGAAGTTACTTTGGTTAGCGGGGCATGTTTTGACAAAATTTCGATAACTAAGACCACATGTTTGGCTAGCTACCATTACGGTTTAAAAGTCGAAATTTTACGAAAGCTCCATATGATGGTTTGAATGCGATAGGTAAAAGAGCATTAAAGGAGCCTTACAATGATGTGAATCCCTCATCTGTACGTGGTTTCTATCATAAGTTGCAGGACTTATCACATTTGACTTGGACACTATTTCCTCTGCCATTTGAATGTAGCACCATTTAGTTAAATGACATCCAAATGTGACACTATATATGCACCAAAGTGTCACGTTCTATCTATATGATTCTTTGCGTGCAAAAGGTCTGCTTAGGCGGGGCAAGGTTCCGCTAGTGTTTGCTAGGCTCGGACAACCAAAATGGAACCAGACATATAGCTTTACTAAGCTTCCAGAACTGAAAGGCGATCATGCCAACCTCTACAACTAGCTATTCAGGTAGAAATTCTACAGAGAAGGGACAGAGCTCACAGTTTGTGCAAAAGTTCTTTTTTTAAATTCTAGAACTTTTACAATTCTTTGCGTGTAGCCTCCTCACATTAAATGACCCCGAGGTGATAATCCGTTTCCGAGACACTTAAACCTAACTTCCGACGTCTTACTATCCACAACGCGTGATATAGTTTGGCTGGCCGCTCAAGTACTAACCACGAAACTTCAAGTTAGATGATCAGAGTTATGAACGTTATCTACCAGCAATCGCAAATTCAGTGGCAAGTGCATAGCCGGAGAGAACAAACAATTTAAACTGAGCAATTGCTTTTACTGTAACAGACATAACGGCATGCATACAGATGTTTTGATACGAGCTTTGCGCGACAATGAAACTGTGAGCAAAGCGGAGTTTTCTGATGCAGGTATAGAAAAGTTTCTTTGAAGTATGGGCTAGTTTACAGTCGACCAGCAGAAATTCTTTACATTGGGAGCAATATAACCTTAATACGCAATTTGCTACATGACGGACTCCTAGGAAACTGCAGCAACACAAATACTACATCTCAAGCTGGTAATTCTGAGTCAATCCTCGGGAAAGACTTTGCAGATATGCTAATAGGATCGAACACTTTAAACGAGTATGGGAACGAAGTGGATAGAGTGAATAGTCATGGCGCCTTTTTAGTGCTGAAAGCCCTTTTCGTGTAAGCTTCCACCATGAAAAATGAGATCTGTAGTCATCATCATCCTACGTTTTCTTTGATCAATCAAAGGATTTGTCTATGCTAAATTGCACCTATGCTGTCTGTTGAAGACTCCCACTGAAATTAGAACCAGTCTGTGCTATACTTATACTACGTAGCAATTTCCCACCAATACACATCACGGATTAGTTTGCTCAAAAATTTAGCAGAGATAGAAATACTGGTTAATCTTAATTTGTCATGGAACCATTGAAAAATAACAAGGTGCAACGGTTTTTTTATTGCAAATTTTGTATGATCATATGGTTGTACTCATTTTTAGGACAGAATGAACAACCCGTTGTACTATGCTGGATATCTGAGTGGTCGTATCTTGTATACTTGGGATGGAGGTCCATATCCGCCCTTAAGCAGCAGCAGTATTGGAGATTTACCCGCCGTGTCAGAAGAAATTCTTGTCTGGAAACAATTTAGCAAACAAATGAGTGACTACGTCGTTGATGAGCGTGGTTCAGACGTATTCCCTTGTTACGATAATGCAACCAGGACTTTGTTTTTGCCGGTAAGATGAATTCTTCCTTCCATCAAATGTTGTCAACTTCACTTGTTACCAAGTTAATATTTTGCTAGCTGTTGCAAATTCTGCTGATATTTTAGTCACAGAAGGAAAATATTAACTTCCTTAAAATTGATTATTCAAATCAAAAACAGCAACCGTAATAGCATCCTAAAGAAATATTTGTGTGAGCCATCGGGGCCATGAATTGTCATATCTTGTTGTTGCACCTGGTGCTTGAAAATAACCAAGCTGGAGGCTATCACGCTGAGTAGGGTAGGGAGTCCATTGTTTGTCCAACGTTTGATTTGATTTGATTCAATCTGAATAAGGATGCATATCTCAGGCTGGGATGGTAGCCTTTTCGCCATATACATACGACAGGAGTCAGTCTCAGAAGATTTTTTTGAGCCTCTGATCAGAATAGGCAGGAGGTGACGCCCATCATGGTGATGCCTTCTGATGTCTTCTGTTGACGGTTGAAAACGACCCAAATAGTCTTACGTTTTAAGTATTTCAACAGTATTGATAGCTATTTTTCCTTTCTATCTTTAAAATAGAAATGGGAGTAGTAATTTTGTGAAATAAATGGCACAACTTTGTTGAATTCTCGTAAGCATATATTCTTTTGTAGCAGATGTCTGTGTTCGTCTTAGTCTAAGTCTAAGTCCAAAGTCTAAGCCGGTCAACTTTCGACCAAACTCTTCCAACGTCTTTATTTTAGTGCTTGTGGCTGTAGTGGTGGCTTCAGCACTGTCTAAAAGTTCATGACAGCTCACCAAGACTCTTTTCGCGTGATTGCGTAGTGCATTACGCTGGCACTGTAGCAATTGAAGTTCTTTAGGGTCCGGCATCACGAAAAGGGGATAATGTAAAGTACCATCGGGTCGTAGAATGTTAGCTGGGGGCTCCAATAATGTGGCGAACTAAGGGAGAATCACACAATAAAGACTGTCACTTGAGTCAACTCAATCTTAATTCTCGGAAAATCTCTGGATTCCAAACTCATGAAACTCACTAAATCTGCATCTCCATTTCTCTTAACTAATCACATCAGATAAGCATCAAAATTAAGGATCAGAAGAACTGCCTTTAGATTAATTTTTAACTTTCGAAAAATATAAGTATAATGTTTCATAGGTTTCACCACAGTACTCAGGAATTGTAAAAAATCATCTGTTCAAGTCAGTCTAACATGCTTTCGTCTTTTAAGCTGTCCAAACAATGTTCTAGCCTGCCCCTTCAAGACTTAGTTCAACCGAAGCAATGATAGTAACTTCAACTCAGCTAATTGGTTGCACGTGGTTGCTCGTCATTTTGGGAATAACCATAGTGGGACAGCTGACAACAAAGTGAGTCGCATTTATAATAAAGCCATGACAGTAATTCTTCTTAACATAAATTTTTCGTGATGCGTTTTAAGGTTGATCTTTGCATTAAATAAGCCTGTTTCAGCATCACTAGATAATCTCGCGTGTAAAAGATGTCACTATAAATTCAGTGAATATAGGTTGTTAGATTAAGTAATGGATCTATACAACATTTTCCATTTCCCAATCGTCTGATAACAAACGAATCGATTTGCTCCAATCGTGCAGCTTCAAACAATCGTCATTCTATTTTGTGTATATTCGCGCCCATATGTACGTCGTGTGTATTGAGTCTGTGCTAACACACCATAGTGCAACAATTCTGAGGACTTAATGCTTCAACTTGAAGTATAGTAAACTTACTGATACGTTTTTATCATTAGAAATTTTGACTACATTCCACTGCTACAACTGTCACAGGACATTCTTCTGTTTTCGGCGCATATCCTCATTCTACTGTTCAGGAGCAGGCAGCAGGCTGAGTCACCAGTAAGCACAAGAAAACATCCAACTAGAATTGTTATATGGCTTAGTGTTAATTTGCCGTGGTTTGTCCCGATGCTACAAACTAGTTTCTTACACTCCGACTCCACATCGTGCATCTCAGTAATTTGTGTGCACTATAGATAGCGCATCTCAGTAATTTGTGTGCACGCTGTGGTTTATTGACATCTTGCACCGTATACGTAAATGAAGTATTTCGCAGAAGTGAGCGTAAGAAATGAAATTGTGACTTTAGTACCCGAGTCCCGGAAAGTTTAGGCCTCGGGTGGGATGCGAATCCACGTTTTCCGGATTAAAGGCCCGACGCTCTGCGAACAGAGCTGCCGAGGCTACAGTCGCAACAAGATACAAGTTCGTTGTATCCAAACTAACGTGACAGTGAATTAATAATGCGTTTTACAACGCGGACAGACACATGATCCAGGACGAGGTACATTCTTGTGCCCTACATATAATGCCCAAATGTGACTTTTTGCTGGGAAAATCCTAAGGACATGGTAGCTTAGTTTACATTTCTTGTGGACAACGCATTCGAATTAACACTAAACCATATCACAGATTTGTTGTAGCACACAACATTGACAAACTTGACCAAATGAGCTTAAATTATTATGGGTATGTTTTCGACCACGCTGACTTCAGATATCGCAAAATTGTTTGATTTCGCGAAAGTCAATTTTTAAATCCTAAGGGGGGAACCAAGGGGAACCGAAAAATTTTTTGTCTTCGATCTTGCTGAAAAAGTTGTATATAAGGGTTTTCGGGGTCGCAGAACACGAATCTGAATATTTTTGATTCAGCTGTGTGTTAGGTCAGTTGGCTCAGTTAGCTCAGAATCTGGGCCTGAGGACTTTCCTGAAAAGGTCCCATAGGTTCTGCAAATATCTTGAAAACTTTTCGAAAATAACGCAAATTTTTTATTCTAAAATGAAGTGAACTTGAAGATTTTTTTCATATTCCAATTTTGCCCTATATTCAGAAACTAAACGTTTGTGTTCTCAAAGTGTGTGAAAACGAAAAAGTTGCGACGACTTTCCCAAGGAAGCTGTTTACATGTAGAGTGCAACTGTCTGTAATATATGTTCAGCCTAAATCGGAGATGGTGAAAACTTTGCCAAAACACCCCTAACTTCGGGTGATTGAATGAGTGGTGTCAGTTTGAACTCCCAACTGAGCAAAACTGTTCATAAAGCTTGGTTGTCTTACAATTATGGAATTTCCGTTTTAGAATACGTGCGCAGCCGTCTCAGTTTGTTTGATTTCACTGTTTGTCGCAATCAGTGCAGTGACGCTACTAGAAGCAATCGAATGTTTTGCCAAATTGACAATCTCGTTCAACACGCATCGTTTCTTGATTGAGCCATGGAAAGCAGCTTTGGCATGCATTGGTAAACTGATTGATATAATATAATTTTTAACGGCTACTGCTGGGCATTATCAACCGAAGTTAACTAACAATATGACGTAGTTTATCATCACATATAGCGTACATTAGCATCATCACATTAACCCTTCTATATCACATTTCAGTCATACCAACCCTAAGCTCTTCGTTCAATTCAAATTGTCATCTGATTTAAAGCAAAACTTTAGCTCTGATGAGTTCTCTAGTTGGTCTCAATTAGTTGAAAAACCTTGGTCAGCTGGATTTCGGCTGTAGCTGGTTACTTTCTGCCATTCTAAAATTTTTGAGTTGCTAATCCTCGATAAATTCAGTGACAATTTCAAACATTAGTCCCGCAAATTTTTAGACAAAGCAATGCAACGCGTGTCTGTATTGAGAAACAGAACTAACTCATTTGGCTCCGTATTTCTGACACTAGATTATAGTTACTATATCTTGCTTTTCTACCTTCAGCAAGTCAGTCTATGATGTAATTGTGGTATTGTTTTATCAAATCAGGTTTATTAGCAATTGTTATTGGAATTAACATTGGAATTGTCAATCGACAGTCGTTGATATCTCCATTTTCGTAAGCTGTAGACTTCAATGTTTCATTGATTTTTGCATTTACCCAGGTTTCCTTGTCTCTGAAGGGCTACATTTGCAGGAGGGAAAGTTTTTCGAGTGGGGGGGGGAGTGAACCGGCGGCAGGTGGCCGCCGAAAAACCGAATTTGTTCGATTTTTAAGCAGAAAACCGGAAAAAACCGGATTCTGGGGGGTGAAATCTTGGTCAAGGGAGGGTTAACCCCTCAAACCCCCCAGCACTTGCATGGCTACAACAGACCTCACCGCAATATATTAAGTATTCAGTTTTGCACTGTCTAGCACTCTCGCAAAAAGTAAATACAATGCAGCTAAGGCAAAGCAGAAGCACATTAATCTTGTAGGAAAATATTGATTTAGAATGTTCACTCTATACATATTAATGTTAATGTTACCTCAGCCGTTGTTGTTAACAATCGAAGACTGACCTCACACCCATTGGAAGTTTCTCCGCTTGCTTTCGGCGTATTTGTTTATTCAAAAATTTTGTTTTTGGAACTCAACTATACAAGGAATCGAAAGGAATTAAAATGGAATCTGAGTATGCGTTAAATTTGTGCATCAGTTTTTTAATTCTTTATGCAAATTAATTTTAAATGCTCGCCACCAGTTTTTAATGTTGTATGCAATGTAGTTTAAGTTTTTCTGTGTATCCTGTTCTGCACTTTGTGGCTGACCACGTCGCTCACCTCTTTTCTTATTTCCCCTGCCTGTACTGTCTTGTATTATCTACCGCAGTTCTCTCATTGCTAACATGTACCATTCTTGCTATCTTGTTTAAAATAAGCTTGATAAAATCAGGTTGCTAGTGCAATCGTTGGCTGCTATTAAGGACTAATTGAACTACACTATTTACACAGAGTCAAATTGATAAAGATGAAAACAGCTGCCTGTTCGCGGATCCACAACGACGCAAGAATATCAAATAAATATATCAGTCCAAAACACGAACACCCAAAATTACCAACCCATCTTTACTCTGCGACCGGTTTCGGCCAACGAGGATCCTTCATCAGGCAGTTCCTGTTGCTTCGACGCTTCTTCCTCTCCCATAAGATAAAGTTAAAGGAAGCAAATATTGAAAATTAGGAGTAGCCTAGGAGGGACGACGGGGGGCCGGAACGTTGTCGGGACACCGGATGGAGGACTGTGGAGCAGGGCAGGTGACCGATGGCTGAGCACGCTTTGAGACGGAAAATCAGCAGTACAATCGATGTCAGTAACGTAAGACTCCGCTGGTTCCGGTGGGGACTTGTCGAAGCACAACTGATGTTCCCAATTAATTCCAAATGGATGGGTGAAGGTTTCCAGAAAGAGTTCATTTAAACGTTAAGACAAAACAGAAAGAAAGAATGTCCTTGGCACGATCTAAATTAGGATAGTAAGGTACAGACATGTGCAGGAGGGGAAGTTCTGGGGGGGGGGGGGGTGAAGGGCGGCCGAAGGCCGCCGAAAAACCGGATTTTTCCGGTTTTTTACAGGAAAATGCCGGATTGGGGGGGGGGGGGGGTGGGGCCCCTCTGGGGGGGGGGGGGGTGAGCTCAGGTCTGGGGGGGGGGGGGGTAAACCCCCCCCCCCACACCCCCCCCCCCCCCAAGCACACGTATGGTAAGGTAGCACGAAGATTGGATTGTTTCAGATTCTCTGAGTCCTGGCGAGGTTTGGGAGCTAGTAACTCCTCTCGGCTCATTGAATGGGCTCTGGAGATCCTTATTTCGTTCCCACCTGTAGGATATCCCTTAAGATCTTTTCACAGACACCAAGGGGCCAGTTTCATGAAACTTGAAGCTTGCAACTTGCATATGCAAGTTGCAGCATGCATGTGCAAGTTACAAAAAAGCGTTTCATAAACCCTCAAGTGAGACTTGCGGAATTGCACTTGAACTGCAAGTTGCAAGTGCGCAAGTTGCAAGTTGCCCGCTAACACTTGCGGTCAGAATCTGTTTCATATAAGTCGTCTATTCATGCACTTGCAACTTGCATTTGCGGTGCAAGTGGTTGAGTGAATTTTTACTGAACAAATGGAACAAAAATGGTTATAACTTATTTTAATTTTGATATTTTATGGAAAATTTTATGACGGTACTCTTTGAATTATTACCGCAATACAGTGTTAATTTCAAACAATTTCTTTAATTTTAGAAATTTATTTGAATTTTTTAGAGATCAGCTACATTTTTATGAAATTGGCCCCAGACCTTCTTTGAGCACAGCACATCACAGCTTCGGAGTTCCTGGGTCAGAACAAATACGGCAAATCCTTAGAGCCTGGCTGTCCGCAATGGGCAGCTTGTGCTGGCGGGGATGGCACAATTCATATTGTATCGTATTGTCTAGTGTCGGTAGGCTTTGTGAACAGGTCTGGGATGAAGCGACCATCACGAATTTCCACTTATACGTCCAAAATATTAGTCAATTATTGACTATGCTGGCGAAGAAAATTCAAGAAAGAAGAAAGAGAAACAATGGATCATTCAACTATTTACTGACTATCCGTTTGGAATTAATTGGGAACATCAGTTTTGCGTCAATAAGTCCCCATTCGAACCAGCGAAGTCTTACGTTACTGACATCGATTGTACTGCTGATTTTCCGTCTCAAAGCGTGCTCAGCCATCGGTCACCTGCCCTGCTCCACAGTCCTCCATCCGGTGTCCCGACAACGTTCCGGCCTCCCGTCGTCCCCCCGAACCCACTCCCAATTTTGAGCATTTGCGTTCTTTAACAACGTCGAAACAACAGTAACTGTCCGATGAAGGATCCCCATGGTCCAAAACCGGTGGCAGAGTAAAGGTTGGTCTGTAATTTTAGGTGTTCGCGTTTTGGACTGATATATTTATTTACACAGAGTCAGAAGATTTTTGCTGGTTAAGGGATTTTTAGATGTTGGCAGAATTACGGATCGTACAGCGCAACACCTGGACTAATCCTGGCTGCTTTAATCTTCAGTGTTGCAATGGTGGTTGCAGAAGCTGCGAACATGAAGAAAACCAAAGATAACGCTAACAAGAAAGCTAGCCACTGAAGATGGTTTTTCAACTGCTGAGTAAGAGAAATTTGCATATCTGAATTTGCATTGTTGCTATACCTCTCAGCATTCCATCTACTGCTAGTTCTTCAAATTTGATTGGAAACGAGAAAATCCCGCTTTTTGCAAAATTTCACTTTTATGTAACTATAATTTTCATAATATTATTAACTATAATTTCACTTAATATAAATGTAACACTCCTCTAACTAACGCACACACACGCGCACACACAAACACATACACACACGACCGCAAGCACTCACTCGTGCTGACTAAGGTAGTCTAACCTTCTATTAAACAGTATAGATTAGATCGCTGTCATAGGTTAACAAGGGAGGACTGGGGGTTCAAACCCCCCTAAGGTACAAACGCCAAACCGGAGACGAGGGTAACGAAAAATCTGGCAATGACTCAAGCAAAACTGACAGCAAACAATCAGCTTTCGCAGCAAAATTTAAGCTTCGTCAGAATTTTTTAACTAAATTTTTTAATTTTTCGTCAAAATCGGACAAAATTTTGAAATTATTTCTAAAAATTGAATATTTTGTTGCAAATTTGAAAAATCTCAAATTTTAATAAAATTAAATTTAAAGTTTTTTGAGAACTTATTCTTGAAGTACGAAGTCCCTCCGAAGATTTCTGTTCAAGGCACAGGCCTCCTCAAAGTTCCCCCAGGACCTGACCTTATGTTAATGTATGATCACAACAACGTGGGGTAGCAAACTTTCATACTGCATTATTAGTATTTGTTATATAATGCTTTTTTCATTTGAGTTATTGATATGACCATATCAGTTTAGAATTAGTGTGTATGGGCTACTGGCAATTGTTCCCGCGCAAGTGTTCGCATGGTTCTGCGGTTCCATAGCTGTCTATTATCAAACAGTTCTTGGATCCAGTGTGGCTTTTGTCCTTCATATAACCCTAGGGATTATAATCTTTGTATTTCACACTTTAAGCAACAAGAAGGCAAGTAATATTCATATGCGAATGATTGTAATATATCTCATGTCTTCAATGTCTACGTTTACCTATAATAATACGAAATAACAACGTGAGCATAATCTAAGATTCAGAAAGGTCGGACTGATACAGAGAGTTCTCCCCGCCAGTAAACCAATGTGGTGTGATGTACTTTCGCATACTCGCCTAGATGTTTGAATAAATTGAAAAATAAAATGACTGAGTGTTTGTATAGTATGCTTGGTGTTATGACATTTTAGTTTCTTTAATATTTTTCCAGATGCGGCAGTTGTTGAAAACACTTTCTTATAACCTATACATGTTCATTGGAAGCATTACAGCAATAGATCAGTGAAGAAAAGATGACTTGACGACTAAAAACTGAAATAAGCTTTCTATATGTAGTCGGTATATAAAAACTCTGTATTGATGATGCTTCATAACATATGGTCAACGCAAGCAACGTTGAACGTAAAGAAGATCATGCGCAAATCAAATTGTATTTTTACCAGCACAAGTATTGTACGTTTACCCGCACTTGCGCTCCTCTAATATATTAATTAAATCAGCACAAAATTAGAGAAGCCTGAAAATTCTTAAAAGTTCTATTTCCAGGATGATAAAAACATGTTTGTTCCTAATGCCAACATCTTAAGTTACACCAAAAAATAATGTGCACCAAAAACAGGCTAGTGAACTCCGCTATGCATTGCCATCGCAAACATTATTAACCTAAAAAGCTACAGGTGATCTGCTGGGCAAATGCCACTTCATTCTCAATCACTGTAAAAAGTAAATGATGAGCAAACAGGATTATCAAATGATTAACGATGCGTCTGTGAAAATGATTAATCAATGCTGTAATAAACTAGTAGGAGTTATTAGTAATTTGTGAAAAGACAATGTTCACGCAAAATCGTAGCAGTTTAGGCTAAATGATTTCTCGATGAAGTCTTTGTCACAAGGACAAATTCTAACTAATATGAGTAACAGTAACAATTTGACTGTGTGTTGATTGAGAATAAGCAAACAAACAATGTCCATTTGGTCATAATCTTTGACAAACTGATTCTTTCATATTAGTGGTCACATTTTGCATCCACGACATCTTCACTAGCTTTTGATTAAAAAAATCGAAATCGTTTAATGGTTCAAAAGTGTTCACGTTGTGGATTTAGAGACTTAAAGTGCATCAAAGAAAAAGCTAGGAAATAATCGCATGTTGTCATAAATAACTGAAGCATGCAGGGTCAAATAAACACAGCGTTGTAATACCAAAATATTCCGTAAATGTAGCTCGGTGCAGTAAGCACCCACCCCTCTGCAAACACTAAATTAAATTTCAAAGTGCGGCGTCTAATTTTTGGTCTACAGTTAGTGCTCGCATAGTGGTTAATGTAGCTGATTATTTTGTTTCCTCCAGCCTTACCTGCTGCCTTTCCTTTCTTTGACTGCTTGCACATGTCTTTTGTTACCTGTTCAGCCCAAAGACTTCAAGTATTGGCGTAATAACTACACCTAACACGAAGAATGACTAATATAAAAGTACTATACCAGAACTTGTAAAGCATTTGTAATGAACTGAGTGAGATTAGAATAGAAAACTTGTCCAATTTAATTTGATTTCGGAAGTGGGGTCGCTTAGGTTGAAAGTTCGCTTACACGGAAGGTTAGCGCGTTTGCCTAGGTAGACAAACTTATGTACTGGACTCCCGAAAGGTGGTTTGCCAAAATCGGGGATCCCTACAGCTAACCTGTTAGGGGTACTACTGTGAGTTCGTTTAGTTGAGAGGGGTTAGGCTCTATCCAATCGCACCTGGAGTATGGATAGGATCGCTTTGACACAACAGGTCAAAACTAAGATCAGACAGTTAGTCTTCAACTGGAGATTCAGATCCAACTTTATTGGATCTGAGCAATTTACCTTTATTATTATATCGGGGAGATCTCACCTGGATCTCTTTTCAGCAGCTGAAATGCAGACTAAAAGTTACACGCAACAAGGTTAATTTATTATTTAAACGTGATATGATTACAATAAAAAGGGACAGAATGGTTTCAAGCCAATTATTAACAGCAACGAGGATTACAATATTCACAAGATTACAGATTACTCAATTTACCAGAGTTGCCAGCCTTTGGGTGGAAAGGGTTATTTTAAGAGACTGGATATTTCCGAATATTAGATTAACTAAACTAGTGATTGACCGGTTAACAATTAACTTGAGACTAATTTATTAGTCCTCTTCTTCAGGTATTATGACTGGGCACGTTAGGTGTGTTGCGTGATGTGTGTGTAACTCAAGTCTACTCTCTATTCGTCCTTTACAGAAAAACTACAACACAGGTTCAATATAACAAATAGTTAGGTAAATTAACAGGGTGTCGGAGATAACAGATTCCGGTCTATGAGTTTGGGTGATCTCGCCAAGCTACACCTGCAGCTTCACGAGTGGTTACGGAAGTTTGGATTACTGAACAATACAGGGGTCGGTCTAGGCGGGGTGTTACCGGGAGATGGCTGCAAATGTTATTATTAAATAAAGTTAAGTGACTAAAGTTAATGATTGCTTCGTTAGGACTTCCTTTGATGATTTCTTCTGATCAGCTCTACCTGTGGCCTAAGCCAGAGACAACTGGGGAGCCTGTGCTCCCGGACGGCTAGCGATCAAAGCGACAATGCAATACATTTTGAGTAGGTTCTTTAAAATGAGTTCGAAACGCAAAACAGTTTGATAACGATAACAGGCAAGGATTGGTTTAGTTTTCCCAAATTGACCAGGTTCACGGAGGCTATTGTCTCTGCCCTAGACTACAATCTAAATAGGACTCCAATTCCCAAGTACCTTCGTCAACTCGAACTGTCCTTGACTGGGCAAATCTGACAATCACTTGATAATACTAATCTTCGTTCACTGAATAATACTGGTTCCAATCGTACTGAAGCTCTCCGGATCAGGTTCCACAGACTACCAATCTGGACAGGATGTTGACCTCACGAAGAACCTGAATCAAATGGGTTAAAACCCATTAGTTCAGAATACAAGTGCGGGAATCAAACCCAGCAACTATTACCCACTTATATGGCTTTCGGGGAAGAAAATTAGAACTTTAGTTAATTCTGATTAAGATTTTGCTTGAAAGACAGAATTAACACACTTTGACCATTTTCGCGGGACGAAATATGACTAATTAGGCGATATTGGCTTGATATAGATAAAATTTTGCCGAATGTGAGTTTTTGGGCGATTTCCTGCATCGGAATGCCGGAAATCGCCGGTTCAACGTGTATTCTTAGCAATCATATTCGGTCTGCGCATAATTAGGCTTGAGGCCTACAGGCTTGTCTGCCAGTTAG